>JALLAR010000374.1:0-16537 GCA_036939335.1 Conticribra guillardii
CATCATCATGGCCATCTTCATCCTCCTGTAATAGGTGCACACTATGTCTCATATGACTTTGTCTTCCATTGTTCCATGAATAGTTTTTTGACTGTGGGGATATAGCAACTGATGCATTGGAGGTGATGCTTACCCACCACAAGGCAATCATGCATGCAGATGTTAGTACAAACATGCCTTGTATGGGATAGATAATGTGCAAATTGCCACGGATCTGGTTGTGATCTGAATTGATTCTTGTATTTTGAGAGATTCAGATTTTGAAGCAAGCAACAATAATGTTAGAACATCCCCCTCACTAATGATGCATTCACAAAGACATGGGCTGTGATGGCGCCACCTCCAACTCACAATATATACAAATGAGCCTCCAACAACTTTCTATGCTTGTATTCTGAAACAATTCCTTTCTTTTGAGAGATTCAGGTTTTGAAGCACCAAGCAATAATATTTCAACAAACCCCCCTCACAAACAATGCATTCACAAAGGCATGGACTTTGATTGCGCCACCAAATTTGTTCCAACTCGCAATGGATATACACATACAAAGCCACCCCAAATGAGTCTATACACTATGCACATGCAATATGGTTGCCATTCTTTGGACTATGGTGAGTTTTTGGTGCCATGTCTAGATAATAATTCAGACCACAGACAGGCCCTTTTCATATATGCATTGGTGTGCAAGACAAGGGCCATCAACAGACATCTTGACCTAAATAACTTAGGTTTGCATCAGGCCAAAAAACCTCTTTATTTAGGTTTCACCTTAGGTCAGGCAAATCAACCTATGAAAACCTTAAGTTTAGGTTCACCTTAGGTCATAGTTACCATTAGGTCTGGCAAATCATGCTTGACCTAGACCTACATTTTTAAGTTGACCTATCTTAGGTCAAACCTATTTACAAGTCTGAATGAATGTAACAAAAACATTGTGTTTAGTGACAAATTATTGGCATGTAAAGCATTTGGGTTTTATAACCCAAGAGAAAACCATATCCACACTTATGTGATATGCACGAATACAAATAATCCATTAGTTATCACAACAATCATGATTGATATTTTGGTGTGTTGATGTTAAGTATAACTATGGCCCATGGCCCATATTGAAAGAAATGGAAAACGTTGAAGATGAGGATGAGGATGAGGAACAACCTTAGATTGGAATTTTCTTTGGGTAGAATTTGGTTCAAGTGTGAATTGTAAAGCAGGAAATTACATTAGGTGAGTTCATAATATAATACTTCATAGTTCAAAGAGAAAGTGACCCCATTCAAAGTGCTAATAGCAATACCATACAACTCACCACATTCTCTTCTTAATGAACCACTAGTTTACGGCTATTGGATCCTTTCCATGAAATTGTACATCTACAGCTCTCATTATTGCTTCAAACTTCAATGAACACATTATAATCACTTAAACAAGACCTTTTTAAATAGAAATCAACCAGAACCACAATCAATGTATTTTTTTTTTGACACTGGCACTGGCACTGGCACTGGCACTGATGCTGGCGCTGGCGCTGGCACTGACACTGACACCACTTAGAAGTATGATGATCTTAACCAATATTTTTTTGTTCAGTATTAGTACTCCTGGTTGAGTAGTCATCTTTGTATATTCATGCTTTGTTTCGAAACATAGGACATGGCACATACACATTCTTCCTTATGTCAATACCCCCAGGAAAAATATCAACCTTTTTCTACCCAAACTTTCAGGTTTCATCCCTAACTACTACCAAGAACAACTCATAACCATGATGCAACAAAGACCTTTCTTGCCTCCCCTTGAGTCATTCAATTATTTTGATTAATAGAGAACATCCAAATAAACTCATCCACAACACATGCAATAGTATCCAACCAAAACATCTCCATCTCCTTCATCCCTTGTAGTGCTTTGTTTGTCCTCATCCATGCCAAGCAATCCAATATTCTAGTATATTTAATTAATTTTATGTTGAACAAAGATAGCTCAAGCTACATTAAAAAGATGGCTCACTCACAATTTTGTTGGGGTGATGATTGCATGTTTATGAGTCTGTTTGTGTGTTAATCATGTGTCTATGTGCTGCCAAGAAAACAAAAAATGCACCAATAGTAGTTCTCCCCTGTACTGCTTTCGAGAAAGGTTTGCCCCCAGCACCACTCAACTGAAATTAAAAAGGCTTAGTGCTCTTCTGGGATTTGAAGCACATTTCCCAAGATTAAACTTGAAAAGGGTTTTCACTCTTCCTGCCCGGATTTTGAGCACATTTTTTTCACAAAACCAAGATTGAAATTGTAGAAGCTTGGAGCTGCTGTATCTATTTGTGTACTCATGTCTTTGTGTCCCCGTCATATGTCCTGGTTGGAATCCTGGGCAAGTCCCTGACATGCCCAAAGGTGTGTGTCCTTTTGCCATTTCTTGTACTACAAGCTACAGCTACAGCTACAAGTAAAAAGGACAATGGCAGAAAGCTCATGGTGAATCACGAATGAATGTACATTCACACCAAAATATTACAAAACAGGCATCATTATCACTGTCTGAGCTTTGAGGTAAAGAAGATGATCAAAATAAAATTTGTGTAGCTAATCAATTGTGTTGGTGATTTAGTTGAAGACAAAAGCATTTTACCAATGATGCAATTTTTTATTTTATGATTAAAAGTAAAAGATTGCCGTGACAAGAAAAGTGGTCTAAGCCAAATTTGTGTTTGTCACATTGAGTATTGTACCGTACATTGCACCACCAAGCAACAAGACTCAATGAATAATACTTAGGAATGAATATTAACATGTTAAAATGTTGCCACAGGAGCAGATATGACATACACAATTAAACGCATTGTCTAATTGTCAGCTCAACCATAAGGATATCTCTCAACAAATTGCAAATGCTCACCAAATGGCAACAAAGACATTAACAATAAAAATGATGATAGAAACATATTTTTTTATTTTTATAAACATGCACAATAAATATCAACATCAACATCAGCATCAACATCAACATCAACATCATTTTTATTTGTACTTTTAGACTCAGAATAATTCATCTAGTTAATTGTTGCATGTCCTAACTTTTGATTTTGTCGCATTCTTCAGCTAACCATTTAACCAACAACAACAACATTTTTCTGGCCACTCCATACACCATGCAGGAGGCGATTGCACGGGGTGCCGCAATGGCACAAGCCAAATCCACCACAACAACAGTTACAATAGCGGACACTGCTAATTGCCCTCCCATGAGGAGGTGACTTATCCGCCAATAGGGAAAAAGCGTGGGGTATGGGTCCTTCCATATCCTTTGGCTGCAATCTTAGTCATGGCGAAATGCTTTTTACTTTTACTTGTATTCCATAGGATCCATAATAATGAATAATGTATCTACGAATTTTAGTGAACCCCCTATTGCATTCAGCTAATTTTTGCAATAATATGTTGAATTTGTTCCCCAATCACTCCTACTTGACTCATTATTGTTTTGAAATCCTGTGGCTGGTGCTATCATAAGATCATGGGTCAAAACAGCAACATCACAGGGATAAGGATTTCCAAGACTCCACTCTGCACCCTATCATCTACCTCATTCATGCATGACCAGTCATCTTCTGGCACTGGTGGTTGGACTGTACCCACCAGCAGTGTTGGATTGGGGACAAGTGTACTAAGTGTTAAGTGTACCATGTGTTGGCCCTCTCGGATATTTGGATGATTGCAACAGTTCATAACCCCCCCCAACTCCAACCAAAAATCTGAGTAACTTTCATACCCACAAGCAGCAATCACAACATTATCTCTTCTTCAATAATCTTATTGTTCATTTCCCTTTTTTAAATTTCAAGGAACAAGGAATCAAATCACAAATACAACACACCCACTCACCACTCATGAATTATCTATTTCTGACCACCCCAAGTTCCAAAAAATAATATCAACAGGACCTTTGTATCCAGAAAGCTAAGGTGATAGAATATTGAGTTTATTGGTCTATCCTTTTTATTATTTTGACACCCATAGGTAATCCAAAATGCTAGCGCTGTGGGCGTTGAATTATTTTTTCTCCGGGGCGCACATGACCGCTCCTAATCAGACGCCCGCTCTAGAGAGCATGTCCCATCAATGGCGTCGCTTCATTAAAATCCTCGCGGCCACTGACATTGTATGACTGCCACGTCTTGGGGTTGTGAGTCTTCGCCATCTTCGTCAACGACAGAGCAACCAGCAATCCACGCGAGTGCAGCGAGCAGCCAGCCATGACTCACTTCGCACCCGTGTTGTCTCTACATTGTTTTGTTGCAATGCTGATGCCTGCGCACATTCACTACCCTGACAATATACCTCATTCTTTGCATTGCATAAACCATGAAGCGATGGCATAGCAGTAACCTCATTCATCCCTCACGGGAACTGCAATGGCGTGCAACAATTATGCAATTATAAGGTGGGAAAACAACACTGCCGACATGACAAGATAAGACAGTACAATGGATGAAATATGTTCCGAAGTGAGCTGTGGGATTAAAAAATACAAACAATGCTTGAACACATCACTGTGGAGAGTAATCTCGATTGTAGCTCATTTATTCTTGCAACAATCAACTGTGGCCGGCAAATTCCACAATCATCAACCATGTGAATGTGTTCAAGTTCGTCGATCACAATAAAAACCAAACCATCAAATGCACGAAATAAGACTTAGGTACAGATTTTGATGTCGTGATACCTATTGTTTGATGATTTTCTGGAGCCTGACGCCGGCGATATGAAAAAGCAAATATTTCAAATTTCAAATTTAAATGAGCGACAAAGACCGATATGATATATTCGCATGCTTCGTAGCGTCAGACAATTTTGCATCTGAATTGGCCGCTGACCAGGCCTGCGTAAATATTCCTAATGATGCCGGATTGACGGAGTTGATTACTCATTGTATCACAGTTTTATTATCTTGCCACAACCGATAGACAATGAGCAAGGTGTTGGAATCATTGGTCGCAAGGGGTAGACGCGTGCGGAATTTTCGGGAGCAACGCGAAATAACCTTTGGTCTTGCAGACCTCTCCACTCATCCTGATATCCATGAGCGTTTGGTGAAGAAGGGAGGAGTAGACACTTTATCCAACCTTTTAACAACGGCACAAGATGCGGAAGCTCAACAGTTTGCGGCACTAGCCATTGCCAATACGTCATCTACTGCATCGTTATGCAATGACATTGTCAAACTTGAGGGTGTGGTGACGGGTCTCATTCAGTATGTGGAAAATGAACATTGCGATTCTATTGGAAGGCAATACTGCTCAATGGCACTAGGCAACTTGCTATCTGAACCAAGTACTCATGAAGAAATCGTTCATCTGGGTTGCATTGACGCTCTCATCACAATGCTTAAACACTGCACTGTCGGGAGAGAACTAGAATCGGGAAAAAATGCTGCTTTTGCCATTTCAAATCTTGCCTCCAACCGTCTTTACCACGATCAAATTGTGGAGAAGGGTGCGATTGAATTACTTGTTGTACTGGCTTGCTGCGAAGACACCGATACTCAAAGGCAGTCATTATCTGCATTGAGAGGGTTGTGTGTCACTGTTGACAACCGGCTAAAAGTAATACAGAAAGGGTTTTTGGACCCGCTCATCCTCATGTCCAGGTCAAAGGACATTGATATCGTCAGAGAAGTCTCATCAGCCTTTAATTGTCTTTCATCGGAAGCCGATAACAAGGAGGAAATTTCATACAGATCAATATCTACTTTGATATACTTTTTGATGTCTGGCGACTTTGAGATCGAGCGCAACGCATGCTGCGCAATAGCCAATCTAATGGAAGTGACTGATATCCACCAACGTTTGCTCGAAGAGCGAGGGATCCCTCCTCTGGTTGCATTGTGCTCCTCGCCAGATGAAGTTTGTCGCATTGAAGCATCGAGAGCTATTTCCAACTTATCTTCCAACTCTGATTTGATTGATGTTTTAATTAAAGAACAGTCGCTTGGACCTCTTGTCAAGTCACTTGAAGAAGACAAAGACAAATGCCGTTTCTCTGCATTGGCTATTGCGAATTTTGCGACTCATGCTCCTTCTCTATTCAAAATTGTCAATGCAGGAGCGATTCCTCACCTTGTATCTTTGGTTTCAAGTACAGAAACTAACTTAGAAGGCAGACGATATGGTGCTTTGGCATTGGCAAATATGACTGCTTGCGAGGCTTTTCACCCCGCCATTTTAGAAGCTGGCGGACCGGAAGCGCTGTTTGCGTTGTCTAATTCATGCGATACAGTATCGCAGCATTATGTTGGCTGTGCCCTGGCAAATTTGAGTTCCAACATAGCGAATCACGAGCCAATTGTGGAGATGGGAGGACTCCAACCTATCATTGCACTCGCATACGACCCTGACCAAAATGTCCACCAGCATGCTGCTGCAGCACTGCGAGGTTTTAGTGCCACGGGTAGCATAAAGATGAAAATAGTTCAAGAGGGTGGTCTAGAGCCGTTATGCCGACTCCTTCTGTCCGAAGATCATGAAGTACTGCGCGAAACGACGGCATGTCTTTGCAACCTTTCTCTGGGCGACGAAAACAAGTTCGAAATTACGAAATGCGGAGCTGTTGTTCCTCTGATATCTCATATAGAGAGCGAAGACTTTCTTGTTGCCTGCCATGCATGTGAATGTTTGGCAAATTTGGCCGAAATGACAGACAACCAGGATTTCATAGCACGCGAGGGCGCCATCATTCCGTGCATTGCTGCCATGCGCTCTCGGCACATCGAAGTTCAAAGAGAAAGTGGCAGATTGCTTGCTAATCTAAGCGCGAGTTCTAACAAGTTTGCCGCAGACACTATCATCGACGTGGATGGCCATCATTTATTGATATCGTTTCTCCTATCCCAAGACACAGGATGCCAAAGGGTTGGGTCGTATGGAATCGGCAATTTATGCACACATGATCACCACCGAGTGACACTAATGAAAGCGGGTGTTCTTGAGCCGTTGACTTCATTGACACGTTCAGGAAAGATAGAACTGGAAATTAGGAGGTTCTCGATGTTAGCAATTGCCAATTTAGCTGCGTGTTTCGACAACCATGATGGATTTGTAGAGCAAGGTACAATCCCGATGTTGATATCATTCTCGAACTCAGATGATCCCGAGATCAGGAACTATGCTGCTTACACAGTAGCTGAGCTTTCGAAAAACTCTGACATGATGGAAATAATCACAGAAGAGGGCGGCCTTGAGCCAGTTCTTTACTTAGCTCGTAGCGACGACAAACAAGTTCAGCGGAATATCCTGCCCGCTCTGACTACGCTCTCCTTTCTTGATCGCAATAAGTCACCAATTTGCATAAATGGGGCATTGTGCCCCATTATTGATTGTATAAATGAAAGCAAAAATAGCACAAAAGAGTCTCAACTCGCCTGCTGCGCAATTGCAAATTTGGCCGAGGCCGCGGATAACCTGCAGAGTGTTGTTAATCATGGGGGCATACCACTGTTAATTGACGCGCTGGAATCCGATTCTGACTCTGTCCAACGCGAATCGGCACGTGCAATTGGAAACCTAGCTGTTAACATTGATTATTGCGATTCTATTTTGAAACATGGCGCGACAGAGCGCCTAATCGCTTGCTTCCAAAGTCGAATATGTGAATGTCAGAGGATGGCAGCAATGGCCCTGAGTAATCTATCTTCCAATCTCAAGTCACACCCTAAACTATTGGAGAGCAACATTTTGACTTTAGTCAAAGCGGAGTGTCATGCCTCTCTCGACCCCAAGCGTTTCTCCGACCACGAAACTGCTCGATTTTGTATTTTAATCATCTCCAACATGACCGGCGGCAAACAAAACCACCCATACATGGCCGACTTCTTTGGTTAGTCTCAAGTTTATTGAACAACATCATGCGTTTCATTAAAAGCTCTTGTGGCATCTCACTTCTTTTTGTTTTGCTTTCGGAAACTGAAAGATATTCTGATGGACTTTACACGACACCGAGACGTCAAGTGTCGACAGCACGCAGTCCTTGCTTTGGGAAATTTATGCACCAATCCTTTACATGTCAAACGACTTATTGACATGAAATGCATGGATGCACTCGTTTCGTTTTCATTTCCACCGACAACAGAGGATTCCGTAAACGCTCAATTCCAAGCTATTGCTGGGCTCCACGGCCTTTCAAAGCAGGTAGATTTACGAGTACCTTTGCTGCGAGAAGGTGGCCTAGAGCCCCTTATTTTGGGGGTTCGCGGAAATAATCGGTTCGCGGATAAAGAAATAAAACGTGAAGCTGCAGCGGCATTATCGAACTTGGCGTTAGCAAAGCCAAACAGAATTTTGATATCAAAATCGGGGGCGTTGCCAGCACTTGTAACCATTGTGAAGGAGGCGGATTCCATATGCCAAGTTCACGCAGTTACAGCCCTCGCAAATCTTGCCGAGACAAGTGAAGAGATACACAATTTGCTTATAAGTGAACATTGCATCCAGCCCTTGTGTCAGCTCATCCAAGAAAAATCTGTCCACAATGATATTAAGCGGGCTGCGTCCCGCTGTTTCGCACTATTTGCAAGCAATGCAGAAACGCACCCTCATCTCCTTCTAGCAACTGTTATTGAATCGATAAGAATGCTCATCACTTCCACCAAGGATGTAATTTGCGAACGTTACGGCATTCTTACGGTGGCGAACTTAGCTCTACAAGAGTCAAATCATTTCGTCCTCTTGGAGTCAAAATTGGCAGAATCATTTCCCCTCTCCAATCAATCCACAGAAATAGAATCACTTCGCGGAATAGCTTTCGCCCTTCATTCATTTTCAACGAAAGAAGAAAACCATTATGCATTAGAGCATGCTGAAGTGGTAAAGTTCCTTCCAAACTTGCTTCGCTGTGGAGACCACGAGGCCGCCCTTCAAGCTTGCCTTACTGTTAAGTACCTTTGTCAGTGTGAGAGGTGTAGAAACATTTTTGTTGAGTCTAGCGGTCTTGAACCGTTGCTCAACCTGTCATCAAGTGACGATTTAGAATTAAAGCGCGAACTGTCAGCTGCGCTTAGAAACATTTCTCTTTCGGACGAAAACAAGAAAGCAATAATGGTCGAAGGTGGCATGGATATCGTTGCCACACTTTGCCGTAATACAGACAACGAAATTTCTCATCAAGCATGCGGGGTTATTGCAAATCTTGCAGAAGACCAGGAAAACAAAGTTGCCATGGTGAAAGGAGGGATAATTCATCACCTTCAATTTGCCATGCTTTCAAAATCAACTGTGGTTACCCGGGAGTCAATCAGAGCTTTTGCAAATTTGTCTGCTGCGGAGGAAAACACACCTGCCATTGTTAGTTCAGGCACGTTAACTCATTTGATAGAAGCACTTCATTCCACTGATGTCATCTGCCGTAGATTTTCTGCTATGGCAATGTCTAACCTCGCAACAAATGAAGAAAATCAAGTCAGAATAGTTCACGAGCAAGGAGTTCTACCACTGATATCAATCGTGAGACAAGTCGACAGAAGTTGTGTTGACACTCTCACACAACAGCACGCAATGGCAAGTTTGGCCAATTTGGCAGGTTGTCATGGAACACACAAGGATTTAATAGTTCATGGATGTGCAGAATTGTCAATGGACTGCATCAAGTCATCAGATCTCGACCTGCGCACCCATGCTTTGCTCTGTTTTTCAAACTTTGCGTCAAATAGGGAAAATCACTCGGTCCTCAAGAAGTGTTGCAGCATTCAAGAAGTAATAACAAATCTTGACTGTCACAACAGGCTTGTCAGGTTGCGTGCCGTGACCTCTCTTCGAGGTCTCTCCACAGACAGCTCTTTCCGGAAAGAAATAATTTCAAACGGTGGGGCAGAAGCTCTTTTGTCGTTCGTTCATTCTGATGACACAGAAATAAAGATTGAAGTTCTGTCCACATTGTGCAATCTCTCCCTCGGCGGATGTATGGGGGACAGAGCTAATTCAGTTTTACAAAAGGTAGATATGCACAGCCTTATTGCATTCCTCTGTAATATTGACTCTACACATAGGCTCTTTGGAGCAGTTGCGATCGGAAACATTGCAAGTCATCTCAATCTCCAAGCCCCAATCTTTGATAGTGGGGCATTACAACCCTTGATAGGAACATATGACAATAGCACCTCCGACATGGAATCCCAAAGGTGCATTGCATACGCGATGTGCAACTTAGCATCGGACGTTTCAAATAGGATGTCAATTGTCAACACAGGTGGTCTCCCATCGATTATGTACCTTTGTCAAACTGGAGATACTGCGGATATGTTAGCTGCACTGTCTACACTCAGGGGCCTTGCAGCGTCGGATGGTGCTAGGCGAACGATATTCGAAGAGGGTGTACTTTTTGTTCTATCACTTGCTATGAAGTCAGGTTGCCTCCAATGCAAGCGCGAAGTGGCTTCTATTCTGGTTCTCTTAAGTCTCAACGAAGAAAACAAAGTCGACCTTGCTCGCTCAGATGAGATGAAGGACTTCATTCTATTGACAGAAGAGAGTGATGTCCATTGTGTCAGCCAAATGTGCCGTTCAGTGGGTAACATTTGTGAAGTCATGGATCTTCATTCTGACGTATTGAATGTTTTTACTGTGGCGCGACTAATTCACCTCAATTCACACCCTGACCAAGCAGTGATACTGGAAGTTGCACGGTGCTTTGCGAACCTATCCTGCAATTTCAAGACCCAAAGCGCTGTAGCAACCCCACAAATGATCGCGACTATGGGCGTGCAATGTTCAAACTCAGATGCCGATGTACGTCGATATTCCTCTTTGGCATTGGCTAATTTATGCGTCAATGTGAACATGCTCCCTTTATTAAAAGAAGAGGATTTGATATATGCTATCTACGACACCATCAATTGCGACTTACCTCACAGTGTAGGCAAGATAATAGATGAAGAAACTCTTCCCAAGATGATTGAAAGCAAATGCTTCGCATGCATGGCTGTCAGCGCTTTGTGTGCAGATGCATCCATCGCACAACAATTCATGAAGATTGGTCTAGTTCATGCATTGGTCAAAATGCTCCATTTAGGCAGTGCGGAATTGGAGCTTTATATTGCATTTGTTTTCAACAAGCTTTCTATGGTGAATTCAATTCACGACGATTTGAGTCAACATCAAACCACATCAATGTTGGTGAAGCATATTCAAAAGTCAAATTCACAGGCCCACACTTACTCCATTGCTGCAATGCGGAGACTTTGTGACGGCAATAATACAAGAAAGGAAATGCTTGCTAATGAAACTATATCTTTCCTCGTAGATTTCTGCGATCTAGAAAACGCGGAACGTTGTCGTGAAATTGCATCGTGCATCTGCCACTTTGCACTATGGGTAAATGCCAAATCGCACATTTTGAACAGCCAAAACATGTTCAACCACATCTTGAATATGGGCAAGTCCGATGACGAGGAGACGTCGCGATTTGCGCTAGGAGCATTGGCAAACATTGCGGAAGACATTCAATTACATGATGTAATTATGGAGAAAGGAGATATTGTCCAGTCTCTTCTTCGACTCACCCAGGATGATAATGTTTCGATTGTGAGAGAATCGAGCAGAGCGCTTTCTAATTTACTCTCGTCAAAGGGCGCCCAACAAGTTTTTTTGGGAGAACACGGAATATCATCACTTTTGCAGATATGCAAAGTTGAAGACCAAGAATGCGTTTACAATGCGGCTGTAGCATTTCGGAAGTTAGCCGCAAATACTTTCGCTCACGAATTCTTCTTTGCTCAAGACGGCATAGCTACTGTAAGGAATCTCACAAGTTACAACGAGAGAAATGTTCGAATCCAAAGCGCTTCTGCGTTGAGAGATATTTCATCGAATGCCGACTTCAAACTGTCATTCGCGGAATCTGGTGGGATCAGGACAGCAATTGACTTATCGTCCGCCTCTGATATCGAACTGAAGATAATTGCAATAGGTATTGTTAGACACTTATCTATGTCGATGCCCCTCAAAGTGACATTGTTAGACAGTGGGATCGTAGCTATAATTGCAGACTGCATTGCTCACATTGATGACGAGGACCTATTATGTCAGTGTGCCTCCTCAATTGCAAACATGGCCGAACACGGGCAGAACAAAGTTGACCTAGTTCAAATGGGAACTCTTCATTGCCTGGTTTCTCTTTGCAAATGCAAACACGAAAATGTGAATAAAGAGACAGCTCGTGCCTTTTCACTACTTTCCAGCGCGCCAGAGAACACAATCGGGGCTTTTGATAGAAAGGTGATACCTGCTGTACTCGAATTGCTCCAATGCCAAGATGAAGCTACATGCAGAGATAGCGCGGCAACCATCAGTAACATTGCATCAAACCACGACAATAAAGTTCTAATTGGATCCCTTGAAGGCATCCGTCCACTGATACTGCTGCTGGAGTCCCCTTATGACAGTTGCCAAAGAAATTCATGCAGAGCGTTGTCCCGGTTGACTGTTCTAGAAGAGAATAAAATATCTACGTTCAACCATGGTGGATTGGAAACTTTGATAAGGCTTTGTGATTCATCAAACGAAGATGTGTTGCTTTTGTCAATCATGGTCTTGTGCAACTTGTCAACATGCGCAGGGTTTCAGATCAAGTTTGTGGAGCAAAATGCTCTTCCAACCCTTAAACGCCTTTCCTCCAGTGACCACCCACTGCCACGGCAGTATGCCACCATGGTCCTCTGCAATTTGACTTCTCACAATGATACACAAGATCACGTTGCAAGGCAATTGGACTTTATTCCATTAATTAAACTGATGAATGATGTCAGCTTGGAATGTAGGGTATACGCTACTATGACATTATGCAACCTCGCGTCAAAGCAAGTACATGGCTCTGCGATATTAACATCTGGAGGCCTGCCTCCATTGGCAAACATGCTCAGCTCTGCAGATACTCTTAGTCCTCGGCGTGCAGCTCTTCTGGCGCTGTTCAATCTTTCCACTTGCGAGAAGAGCCACAATTTTTTCGCGAGTAACAATGTGGTGCAATCGATAGTGTTATCATGTCGCAATTCTGATACATTGTGTCGAAGATTCGCATTGATGATACTGTCCAATATCGCGTGTAATGAAAAAACGAGGTTCGATGCAACAAAAGGTGGTGGTTTACAGTCCGCTGTATTATCACTCAAAGATGATGACGCGACTTGTAGGAAATTTGCGTGCATTTGTTTAGCAAACATGGGAAACGATTCTGCTACCCAATCCCAAATTGTTGTCCATGGGGGTCTTCCATCTCTTGTATCTCTTTGTTGTGTAAAGTATGATGTGCAGATGCAAGACTGTGCTTTCATGTGCCTATCAAACTTGGCAGCAAATTCATCAAACCATTCTCCATTGATGAAGCAAGGCGCTTTCAAGGCGTTTGTCGACACATCAAGCGCTTCCAAGAACGATTCAAGAATTTATCACATTTTTGGCATTGTCAACTTAACTTCAAACTCCGAAATCCTATCTCAGATTGGGAAAGGGGGCGGAGTAAGACCATTGATAGCTCTCTCAAAAATGAAGAGTCTCCATGTTCAATGCTTGGCATTATCATCCCTCAGGCGCCTAGCATTAATCCGAGACAATAGAGACAAGTTGATAATGGAGGGAATACTCCAAACCCTAACACACGCTTGTAAAACTGGGGAACCAGAAATTTCGCGAGAGATAGCATCTTGCTTTTGCAATTTAACACTGAGCTCAAATCATCGAATTGATATTGTTGAGATGGCCATATCAGAGCTAGCGCACCTCACAAAAAAGAATGATTTTGATACTGTTAGGCTTAGCCTGGGGGCAATAGGAAATTTGGCAGAAGACATAAATACACACCAATTTATGAGAGGTGCTTCAACCCCAGAAAATATCATTGCCTGTCTTAGTCACCCAGAAATTGCAATCAAACGCGAAGCTGCTCGTGCAATTGCAAACCTCCTGAGTTCCAAAGAGATGCACTCCAGCATTATCAATCATGGCCTTGACGATCTCATTCTCATCAGCACAACTGCATGCGAAGAATGCCGTTATCTTACTGCCCTATGTTTTCGTAAATTAAGTCCCACTGCCAGTTCGCATCACACCTTGATCAATAGCGGCCTGAAAACCATTTTATCCTTGGTGAAGGTGCAAGACAAGAAAACAAGAAAACACGCATTAACAACCTTGCGAGATCTCAGCGCCAGTGGAAATGACAAAAATACATTTTTCCAGCTAGGCGCAATAGGGTCTATGGTAGAGCTATTGAAAGGCAATGATAAGGATCTTCAAATAATTGCAATTGCAACTCTGCGCCATTTATCCACAAGTGAATGTATCAAGGAAGACTTTGCAGGCACCGGTGTTGCAAAATCCGTCATCCGATGTATTTCTTGGGCAAATGAGGACATGATGTGCCAAATTGCCGGGCTATTTGCGAATTTGAGTGAACACAGAGAATGCCACACTGCTATGATTTCGAATGGAGTGATACAGTCAGTTGCAACACTTTCATCAACAGAACACGACGAGATCTGGCAGGTATGACAATGATGATCGTAATTTTCATAACACTTGACTTTCGGACTCCTAATCCAACAATACTGTTTCTTTGTTTTACAACAGGATATTGCTCGCACACTTGCAAACCTTTGTGCCAACGAGGAAAAACAAGCTGTCATATATCGTCAAGGTGGCTTAAAAACACTTGTCAAACTCAGTAAATCCAAGTGTGAAGTTTGTCAAAGATATGTTGCCATATCGATGCGCTTCATTGTATCCAGCGTCGAGGTACAAAAAATGCTTGCAAAAGAAAATGGAATTTCGCCGTTTCTTGATTTCTCAGGCAGTAGTTTACTGGACTTTCAAAGATCCGCCGCCGCCGCAATGGCGGCAATGTCATTAAATCAGACTGGGAAGTCAATGGTGTTAAAAAAGGGTGGCGTCAAATCAATTCTTCGACTTTGTATTCACTTGGACGCTGTTGTTCAGAGAGATGCTATATTTTGTGTGGCGAATTTTGCTGCATCGCCAGATTTTCGCCTGTATGTAGTCAAAGAAGGGGGCATTGAAACTGTAAAAGCTGTAGCAACAACAAACCATGATATGGGAATTCTTCGGGATGCATCCAGGGCACTTTCATCGTTCTCCATCGATAGCGCAACAAAGGCCATCATGATTTCACAGGAGATACCAAAAGTCTTGTCAAAATTGGCGAAAAGCCCCGACCATTCAACGCAACGTTTTGCTTCCCTCGCTCTCTGTAATTTATGCTTGGGAACATTGGAGCAAAGGGAGGACGTGGTGAAGCAAGGCGTACTTCGAGTTTTGCTGTTCCTGCTGCGTTTCCCAGACCTTGAAGTGGAACGTTGCGCTTCACTCGCAATTGCGGCTCTGTCACTTGGATCTACTAAAAACAAGATGAAAATCATTGAACATGGTTTCATAAGACCGCTGATAGATACTGTTACCTACCCCGATGTAAACATGCAACAATGTGCATTGCTTGCCCTAAATGGCGTAGCACTTGGAGAACTGCCAGAAACCAAGACATGCGTGCTTCAGGAGAATGGACTTTCTCCATTAATTGCGCTTGTGCGATCAGAAGATGATGAGTGCATTCATGCAGGAATCTACATGCTAGGGTCTCTTTCAGAAGATATGAGTATCCGTGATGCCCTGATTGCAATGAATGCTGTTCAGTATATTATTGAGAAGTCTACAGCAGGGTCAATCGAGATTAAGCGGGCAGCAGCGTACCTCTTTTCTCGTTTGTCGGAATGCCCCGAGTATCATGAACACCTCAAAAATGTTGGTGGCTTGGAATCAGTTGTTGCACTGGCATCACTTGTCGATGAGGAGTGCCAGGACTATGGAGCATTCAGCCTTGCATGTCTTGCAAACAATAAATCATTCCAGGTACCTCTTGTGCAAATAGGAGGTGTTCGACCGTGTGTGTCAATGATGGCAACAAATTCCGAATCAAAACACTACGCTGCTCTTGCACTATTGAAGCTTGCAGACAACTTTGCAAACCACATCACTATTGCGGAGGAAGGAGGGATCCAAGCCCTTCTGAAGCTTGGGAGAGGGAAATGCGATGATAACATCCAATGTAAGTGGTAATGATGCCCAAGAACTGAATACACTTATTATTTTAATTTGTTGATTACTAACTTGTACTTTTATCCCCTCCAGACAAAGCTGCACTATCAGTAGCTCACATGGCAAAGAATGCTGCTAATGATTGATAATATGGTTGTAGTAGTAGTAATATTAATAATAACAGCATCTCGGAAAACGTTTGCAAATGAGAATCAATGAATATCAATGTATCCAAATCTGAACGACCTACGGGCACAAAGAAATAAGTCTTTTAGTTTAGCATTTGCCTATAGTACATCACTAACACTTAACCTAGCAATGGGCGGTAAGATGTGGCGTGGAGCCCTTAGGGGCAATAGATCAAAATAAACTAGCATGCCATTTGTATCACATAATTATCATCTACAAATCTGTTTAAAATTCTAAAATTTAAATTGCCTATAGTA
>JALLAR010000375.1:0-19089 GCA_036939335.1 Conticribra guillardii
ATTGGCCTTTTCCAACATTTTTTGGACATGTCCAAAAAGGACATGTGCAACTAAGAGAACAATCAACAAAAAAACCAGGGTTGTGATGTTCTAGTCATACTCTTAGTCAGTTCATGATGGAAATACCCTAACAAACTTCATCAAACTCAAGTGCGAAATGGTAGGCCTCGGCCAATACTTCAACAACAACAAGAAATACTAAGCTTGAGGAGGTTGTTTACAGGTCAGCCCAACCCAACCCAACCCAACCCATGGTAGCACATGGTATAGCACATAATGGCATCACACAATGACGTGCTCAAACAATGGTAGCACCTATTGGCAATATCATCAATATCAAAATATGGAAAAGAAGTCTTTGACGAATGAAGGAGGAAGGAAAATTTTAGAAGAGCAAGAATTGAAACTGAATTCTTACAAATCCATTGTGCTGGATTGTCACTTCTAGTCAAATCATGTGATGCGCAAAAGAAAACAATTTAAAAAGCATAAACCACTGGAACAGGTACACTCCACATTCAACTCAGCTCAGTCCAAAGATCATTTTTTAGCACTACAAAACATCACCCCCAAACCCCAATAGTTTAAGATGAGCAACATTTGGGGTTTGGGGATAAATTGTTGTTGTCTAGAGGGTGGCCATGCATTTGCCTTTTGAAAGTGTTCTCAGCATAAGAAAAATACACAAAAAATATCATTTATGCTGCAGTTTTCTTTAAGTTTTGTTACCTAGGTTGTTTGATGACAAACTGCCATAGAAGTTCTTTTTTTTTTTTCTTTTTGGAGGTTGGTGTGGTTGTGACATCATATCAGACCAAATACTATTGGAAACATGTCCAATATTTTTCCCCTTGCCAATATCCACAATATTATTAGCATGAGTTAGGATTGAAGATCAAGGTACGAACTTTTTTGTGGGAAGTCATTTTACAATACAAGCTTGAACTAGTTTAACCAAGCGGTTTAACTGCCATGATACTAAATACTAATGACCTGGGTTATTTTGGATCTTGGGCACTTCACTGGCAGCTTTTTTTGTACCTCATGTTACACATACCGCAACAGAGATAAATTTGAGCTCTCTGCCATCTTCTTCAAATGTAGAACTCGCTATCAAATTGACCAAATGTCAGATTTTCTCAACACTGCCCAACTCCATCATATGGCAAGACATGAAACATGTTATTTCTAGTAGAGTAAATGTTAGGTCACTCAAATACAGTTTTAATTCAAGATGACTTCTCTTCTTTTACAGGACAAGCAGGAGGAGTTGGCAGTTGACTTCTGTTTCATATGTTTAAAACATTCACATGATGAATATCAACTGTGCCAATTTGAGTTTTTGTTAGCAATTTTTACATGATAGGCTGCACCAGATGTATAGAGATACCATGACTGCATAATCATAATCAGGCTACCTCCTTGCTGTTAAATTCTCTAACAAATCTCAAATTGGCTTCATTCCATGTACAACAATTTAAAATCTTGCTCCAATCATATTCATCACCACCTCACTGAATGGGATCTTTTAAGCATGCGATGTACTAGTGTATCTCACATCTCAAATGCCTCAGCATTAGAAGAAGAGAAGTGACATGTGTGTTGTACTAAATGGTAACAATAGCCTGGCCATACTAGCCAAACAGTTAGCTTGCTATACAACTTTTCTTTGCCAACCATTTTTGGTCATGGCACAGTGCGGATTTGAACTACCTAAGCTCAACCTCATTGTGTTGAATGTTTTGGTATGCCTACTAATATTTTCTAGAGACAGAATTAACGACAGTAATTGTAAAATTAATGTAATTCTGACATTAGCTAACTGATCTCATTGGTGTCAGTAATCAAAAAATGTCAAAAAATACTGTTACTGATTCTGAGTCATGAGGTCATACACTACTAGTCACTGCACAATGGGTGACAAACGTGTTACAAACACATCATAAGACAGGAGTTAGACCTAAAGCGGTATCTTTCAAGAATGAAAGATTCAACTTTCATGTATGGATACATATTTGTTCTGGAGAAGCTGAGCTTTCCAAAAATGCACTATTCAATTATGCTTGTCTGATCCATTGAGGCAATATTTTCTGCCAAAGTTCATGGTTAAGGTGTTGGGATGGTGGAACATGTGAATGTGACAGAGGACGTGTGGTTACACAGTTACACAATACATTTTTACATAGCAGGAATACAAAACATCAAGCGCGCACCATTTTTGTCAGAAATCTCCTATCACGATTTGTGACGAACGACTTTTTCGAAAGTAGACGTCCGACCGACCAAAAAAAACTGGTGACAGAGGGCAGTTGAAACTTTCCAGTTTAGGTCTACCTGTCTTACATGCATGTGCACCGTGCCTGTGCACACTAGAGCTAGAGACAGCACCATCAATGATGTCACAAGAAGAATAATAAGAATCAGCAGTATTACAATACCCCAACTAATAACAAAGCATATTACTAATATTAATATAATAATGCATGTATAAGTTATGTAACATTTATGTAGCTATAAGTATAAGGAGTGCATATCACTATACTACAAGAAGTGATTACTGATTATTACTGATTATTACTGATTATTACTGATTATTACTGATTATTACTTGCTGATTATTCCTTACTGGTTATTACTTACTGATTATATTACTGATTATTACTGATTATTACTGTTTATTACTGTTTATTACTGTCACTATACTGTCCCAAAATTGACCCATTCAGATTTAAATACCGTGATTACTGCTGTAATTTATTCAGTTACTGTACTACTTCTTACTACTGTAAATTACTGTCCTTTAGGCAGTAATCCAAAAACAGTATTTCTGTCTCTACTAGACTATTTTTATAGCACCATTAGCCAGCAGAAGAAGGAATATGAAAAGTCAGATCTTCAGTGATACAACAACAATAATGACCTATGTTTACCATGTACATTTCAAAAGCATTGGTCACGACACTGATAGGAAATCACATGCAGATGCATATGTGGTAATATAATGTTTTCATCATTTTCAATTAAATTTTTGACCTATTATAGTACATGTTTCCTACTATACTGTACAAAAAGGATACATTTCAGAGCCTATCATTAGATACTGTGTACAGCAAAGAAATTCTGACATTTATTAACAAGTTTATGGCAATTGGAGATTCTGTATTCAAATTCAAAATTATTAGGGCATGAGTTCAACTATTTTAGTGCTACTTTAGATGGTTTTGAAAATTACATCATCATCATGTCTCAATAGAATTGGCCAGCAGAAATGTTTCAATCAGTAGAAGATTGGGAATATGTCTCAACAAAACCTCCATCATATCAGTTAGTATGTATTACAAAACAAAATATCAGAGGAGTGTAGTATGATAACAGGGAAAACATTGCATTGATTGAACAGTCAAAACAAAACACCAAAATGTTGCCAACAAAGATTAGGATGCAACACACCTCTAAACCCAACATTTGTATTGTAGGGATGTTGTTAGAATAAAATTACTCAATGACCATCTTGATCAGACTGAGGATGAGGAATGGATGCTGTCACATAGTAATACTCACCAATGGCATGACCTTGCCTACTGTTACTATTACCAAAATACATTGGTGCCAGGGGAAGTTGTCCTATAACAGTCGTTCTTGTCAAAAAATCTGAAATTATTGCACTCTTAGTTTTTGTGGATTTTATTTTGAAAACAACTCCCTCCAGAATAAAAAAACATGATTTACTTATCCATGCCCTGGTGGCCCACCAATCACACAAACATTCAGCTACATGACTGACCCACTTTCATTGGTCATCACAGGTCACCTTGATAAAATCGCTTGTTAATTTTTCACAACTATGCAGAATGCAGAACCACAACAATTTCAGTTTTAGTCAACTCTCTTTGTAAAAAATAGGTCACATGATGCATTTTTATCAGATTGTGCAAAATATTTTTGGATTAGTTGAAGTATCATCGGGTTCTTATTTACCAGCATACTGTGAAGTATTGCACTCTTGTGTGCATTAAAACACCACAAATAAAAAAGTATCTACCTAATGTTTATCATACTATGTACTGTATGAAGCACTTGATCCTACACCCAAAACCACTGTGAGAATTCATGAGCTCTTGTATCTGTTAAATAATATTGTGAGCTCGAGCTCTCAATATTTAATTCGCACGTAGGAACTAGTATGAAAAGGTAACATTTGCCTGCGCTACAGTTGTTAACTCAAGCTGATCAAAGTTTGAAACTTCGGGACTAACTGATTAAACTAATGATCTCATTATATTGGAAAAACTAATGTGACCATTGAAACTACTGTATAATCACAGTTTATCAGACCCAGCTTTAGGCTGAGTTATGGCAGTAAGGCATGATGGCATTGTGGTTGGTTGTTAAGTCATTAGACTCATCAGCATGATTTCTTTTCTATTCTCATTTTTGGGATTGGCCAAATTCCAAACTCGCTTGCATTGCTTGTGTTTCGAATTATTGCTTGGGGGGGATTGTTATGTCACTCCATTTGACCAACACTCTATCAAGAATTGTATATTTGTTGTTGGATTGAAAGGATTTTGTCGCGTTTGTGGTGTTTTGGAAACCTCTGAAGAAACCCCCTGACAAGTTCAAAATTTCGAATTTGCAATAGAGCCCGCACATTTAAGTTGATTGTTGCGTCTAGCAAATTTGATTCAATTTGATTCATTAAAAGGTTTTTTGTTGTGTTATTGGGGATGTCACCAGTTTTTGAGGGAGAACTCTAATTGCACCTTCAGCCATCGCAACTCAGAAACTTCCCCCAGTTCGACAATCAATCACTCCAAGTTTGTTGTTTTCAAATTATTTCCATCAAGTTTGCAGCTCGGACATCGTTTTGTGAGGGAGAAAACAATTGGCATGGTTATTTTGAAACAAATTGCAAACTGCTACTAAAATTAGTCCAAGACTCACCTATAAGCAAATCTTACTGGAAGAACAAAAATTCAGATCCAGAAACACGAACAGAAATGGACAAAGCGATCAAGTTACAATCAACAAGGAATTATTGAGAACCACATTTGAGGCGCAATCAGCAGCAAAACAGCAACACATGGAAATGCAGGCCACAAACAGCAGCAACAACACATCAAGTCTTGCAACACGAGCACGTCATTGTCGTCATTTGACACACCAAATATTAGACCCACCAATCATCCAGTATCAAGCGATCACATATCAAACAAGAGAAATAACAATTAGCTGAGCAAGGAATCATCACCTATTATTGTGCCTTGCTCACCATTAAATGACCCGGCTCGGACTCGCGACATTGTCACCATTGAATATTATTATTATCATTGTTTTCATTGCTGGGCAAATAATCATGTGGTTGCAGCCATCCAGAATCAGGAGCAATTTGTCCATCGAACAAAAAACATCACAAAAGAAGTCAAGAAGACTTCCAGTACAATCTTACATACAACTACAAGTACCTATAATCAGTACATCATATCAATACTACTACTACCTCTTTTCTGGCAAATGGTCAGAAACCATACCTAATCATGAGGGAGTGTAGGAATACAAATATCTAGTTATTCTGCAGAATCTCTAAATATGTTGATGACGGGATGTTTTCATTATTTAAAATCAGGTTTAGTTTAGAATGTACTAAATCTACTAAACAACTCACTTTTTCTACAAAACAACCGTTTACGTATTCTCTCAAAATTGGCTGACGGTGTTGGCCGACTGAAGACGAAATGTGCCATGACTAAGCAGGAGCACCTTGTCCACCCACTAATGAATGCAACAATCAACTATGAACTGATAGTGCATTGGCCGGGTATGAGCAACTGCGGACAGCCAGCACGAGCTGCCAATTTTCAATAACATGGACAGGAGATTCACATTCAACACAACAATCAATCAAATAATAAAAAAACAACACCATCAAAAGAAAAGACTGTGATTGGTCAATGATTTAGAGTTGTATATTTATAACAACCAATCATAATATAATACAATATTACTTACACACTATCAAAGCCCAATAGTAATAGTACTATCATTTAAAAAGTAATGAGTAGTATTAATTGAGAAATATTATTACTATTTATGATTACAAGCATTATCTATTTTAAATATCACAGTATTTAGCTCTGTTGATTTTTGTTTGTTGTTGATGATGTGTATGCTCCCCCCCCCTGATTGTAGTTGTGTACTACTAGGCAAGGTCGGACGGATGGATAGTGATGGAGGTGGCTTGGAGCATGGAGCATGGCCGGAGGCAGAGCAAAGGTAGCAAGCGGGCAACAGTAGATGAAGGCAGAGCAAAGGAGGCTAGTAGCAGAGCAGATGGGAGAGGCAGTGGATGAGAGTGGGAAGGGCAGAAGCAAGAGAGAGGGATGGTGGTCTGATCCTCATGGTGGTGGTGGTTGGTGAGTGTTGGATATGGTGGACTGTGGAGGATGTGTCTCGTTTTTTGTTCGGCAAAATCTAAAAAAAATAAAGAAATATACTGTAAATTTCAACAATCAGTTTGTGTTGGTTTATTAGTTTGATCGAGTTCACGACATAAAAATGACTACATCGGACTTAGTATAATTTGTGCAGTCATGTAGAATCACATCGAAACCTCGTGATTGTGTGGGCCAAACTGAACAACCACAACCACCCGCAGGATCAGACTAGGTCAACAACCAATTTTGACTAGATCCACATGCACCTTTCAGTTGGTAGTAATTTCTTATTAGAATTGGATCTATGAGTCATCAATGATACCATGTACCAGCAGGGTGACAAGGACTAGTTCTGGTTGTTGTACCTCATTTTGGTTATTGACAGACATCCAGATGCAGACGACAACAAATACCTACCGCGGTGAACAAGAATGAGACTACTGTCAATCATCATTGATCACAGGAGCAGACAGAAGCAAAATAATAAGGCACATCCCAACATAATGTCATTACATATGCCTTGATGGTGGACTGCTGGCAGAGTCACTATATTGCATCTGATTGAGATAGAGGTACTTGACAAACACCCATCTCACCAGATTGAACTTTTACATAGCATAATCCCAATGGGGACAATGTCATTGTAGGCATATATTCAGCCGCAGCTGCCTACATAATTTTATGCCAAGGACTTTTTATCTGTGTCTTGCAGCTCATCTTGTTCTTGTTTGGGTGTTTGGGCACGGGAATCATTGGGAATGACTAAGGCTAAGGCGACAATAATTGATAAGACCTTTTGAATTAGAGTTTGAGTGTCTGAGTGATAGTTACACATAGTTTAATGCAATTTTTCAAATAAAACACATCCAACCATCACAAATAACAACCCCTTAAACACACATAATAATAAACAGCACAACTACCTCTAGAGATACTTTTTACTATCAATATTGATATTGGAATTACTAAAACCCAAATGCTCACAAAAAATGATGTCTAAATCGATTTTTGAGTTTTTGTGAAATGGGGTAACTTTGGTTATTTAGTCTGAAAATTCCGTATTTTTAAGTATTATATCTTGTACGACCGCCATAAATAATAGTAATAATAATATTATTATCTCATCATATTATCATTACCATATCAACAAGCAAATAAAACAAAAAAGCTTTTAAAGGCATAAATAAAAACTGATGTGATACAGCCCGAGATTTCCCGTTTTCATAATTGAACTTTTTCTAATGCTACAATAGCTTCGAGTCTAACATTTCCTACGAATAATTGGCAATATTCTTTGATTTATTAGAGCAAATATTTGGGAAATCATCATGTAGGAGACTCCTTCCATGGAGTATCATCATGAGAACCCCACGGCATGCCAATAGAGTCCGACAGGCCGGCAACTCCCACGATCACCTCTCTACTATCTACTACGCTATCTCGTGGTCACTCCATGGGGTGATTCTGAAACTTTCCGTTTGCCGTTTGCGTCGAGGCAATATTCCATCCTTCATTTCGAGGCTTTCCGTTCTGGCATGCCACACACAAATTCCTATCGTCAACGGCAAACACGCAGGGCAAACAGTTGTCAAACCATTTGAACGAAGGAGAGTCAATTGATTGCCAGGTTACGCTATCATCTCTGAGTGTTCACATCATCATCTGTTGGCATCGCCTTGATCTGTCATCGCCTTGATCTTCATAGCTCGTGATCGACGTGCCCATCAGTGCCAAGGAATCCCACATCGCAGTCAGCTGTTGCATAATTCTATCGTCAACTCTTTCGAAAGGAAAATACCGGATTAATAATATACATCAGAGCAGTGCATGTATTCACGTCATAGCACGTAATCACAGTAAAAGGCAGTCCCAATTCACAGTCGCAATTCATCAGAAGAGACCATCAGAGAGCTCAATCAATTATCTAAACAATGGTGACGTTTTCGTCACTGCTCAAAGCAGCGCCCCTTTTGGCAGCAGCTATACTATCAACCACAGAAAGCGCCCATGCGAGACGAGGCGATCGCAGCCCCTTACGAAAGGACGGAAACCTCGCCGTCCCAACCAACGATGCTCATGATCGCTCTCTTCAACAATTGTCATACTACCCCAATCTTGGGTCCCATGGTTGTCTCAACGATGGGAACAATCCCAGCTGGATGGAGAGCAATGGCGCATATCTCAGCTCGCATTATCTTTTCATGGATCTAGATTCTTGTTGCCGGGCCCATTTCCCCGATGCAATGGAAGCATGCATCGAATCTAGTCCCCAAGTAGCGAGCAGGATGGCGCTCGAGGAAGAACGGGAGTTGGGAGGAAAAAGCGGCAAATCGAACAAATCCGGAAAGGCAAAAGTTAATCCGACACCAGTTCCACCCGGGCCTAAGCACACACATGGCAAATCAGGCAAAGGGGGAAAGTCCAGTAAAGCAGGCCATAGTCATCCTCTTCCAATCAAGCCCCGCAATCCTGTAACTCCCAAGCCTTCACGCAGACCCACCAAAAAGCCTGTCAGTGTGATCGTCCCTCAAAATTCCGTTCAAATCGCCATGGGAGGATCTTTGATTGCAATGAATTTGGATGTCCCGGCAGCTGGTTCGTCTGATCTAAACACACTCGCTGGTGTATTTGAGCAAACTATTCTACGAGTTCTTGATAAAGGTTTTTTGTGTGATGTTTACAGTATTGCTGGACTTCCTGTGGATAATGGCGGGGCCCTTCCTCGTCATCTTCAAGCCATTACTCAGTCGGAGGTCCTGTTTAACTTGAGGACGGTCAGGCCCTGTCCAGATTGTGATGATACTGGGGCGCTGCTGCTAGGTGCGGAAGTATTTGATGACACGTTTGAAACTCTTGATGCCAAGGCGCAGTCCGGCGAATTGAGCGTTATTTTCTGCATCTTTGCCGAAGTAGCTGGGATTGTATCCGAACCATGCGTAGTTGCTCTTACATCTGTCGAGGGAACTTCATTGGACGTGGCCTTTGTTGGCGATGGGACACCCCCAGCTACACCCATGCCCACCAATGCTATCGCGCCTCTGCCAGGTACCCCGCCCCCAACTGCTCCGCCTGTCGTACCGATTACGCCCGAGCCAACTTCCTTGGTTACGCCTGATCCCACTGGACCTGTCATGGCTTGGCCACCCACTCCCTCTCCCATGACGCAAATCATTCCAACCGATCCTCCAGTTGCACCCTCTACTCTTCCTCCAGTTGTATCTACTATTGTGCCATCTACTCTGCCTCCCGTTGTATCTACTATTCCTCCAGTTGTACCCTCCACTATGCCTCCAGTTGTGGCTACATCGGACCCCACACCTAGCTCATCCTCTGCTTTGCCAACACCAGGTATCTCTACCGCAATGCCAGGTGCAGGATCCACTCCTATGCCATCAGTCGGATCATCTTCTGCTTTGCCAACACCAGGTAACTTTACAGCAATGCCAGGTGCAGGATCCACTCCTATGCCATCAGCTGGATCATCAGTTGCATCGTCATCTCATCCATCCGCAGCGCCTTCCGCCGGAGTGGCAACCCCATCACCAACAGCATCAAGAGAAATTCTTGTTCCCACATTGCCTCCAGGTGTTACTGTACCTACATTGCCTCCGGTTGTCATGACTTCTTCCGTTCCCACAATGGCGTCAGGATCTTCAACCGTGCCAGTTGCTGATATTTCTTCTGTTCCCACCCTAACTAAGCCATCATTGGGTCAGATGACTGAAACCTGGCGAGTCCCACAAAATTATCCTGAAGGAATCGCCTACGACAAAGAGAACAATCGTATCCTTCTCAGCTCTCTCGTCTCCAACACCATCATGTCCCTTGATCCGGCCAATGACATGGCTGTTCAAACAGTATATACACCTATTATTGAAAATGTTGGCGGAATGGGTCTTAAGGTTGATGAATCCAGCGGGTATGTTTACGCCACCCTTGACACGTTTGCATCCCAAGATAATGGGGGACTAGTCGTGTACGATCTTCCCGTGAGTGGCGAGGCAACTGCCACTGCTGATGCCATCGTCGCTCCTCTGTTCATGCCGTGCACAGTAGACGGAACATCCTCTTGTGGACTCGCAAACGATGCTGTGATTGCTGGTGAAATTACCTACGTGACAGACTCTGCACTAGGACGATTGTTCAAAGTCGAAAATGGAGCTATGGAGGAAATTTCTAACGATCCACTCTTGATGTGGTTGGATGCCTCTTTCCCATTTGGATCCAATGGACTGATTTATGACGAGCGAGGATTTCTCGTTGTGGGAAATACTGGTGCCTCCAGCTTAGTTCGCGTCGATTTAGCCACAGGTGAAGTGATGAGTATTCCAATTGAAGGTACTATTGGAAATGTGGATGGTATGTTGATGGATTCCAATGGAAGAGTGTTCGTCATTACGGGAACGACCATCTATGTTCTCAAAGATAATGACGACGAATGGAGAAGTGCTGTTGTGGAAGGAACCATTGACATTGATCAGTCCGAATCAGGAGAAAGTGCTACCACTGCCGCGTTTGGAGAAACCGAAAGCGAAATTTACATCACTTACCTTCGATTTGATGATCTTTTTGGTGCCGGAACTAATGAAGATCCGTCCCTTATCGCGAGGGTCGAATTGGGTGACTATGAAGCACCCCCAACGGCCACCACTACTGTGGCTCCAGTTGCGGGAACTACTGTGGCTCCAGTTGCGGGCACCACTGTGGCTCCAGTTTCGGGCACCACTGTGGCCCCAGTTGCGGGCACTTCATCTGTTCCAACCCCCAGCACAACAATGTCAACTTCAGGTTCATCATCGATGCCAACTTCAGGTTCTTCAACTGCATCATCCCCACCAACTGGTTCAAACGAACCTTCTTCGTCCACTTACCCACCAACTCACATTCCAACAATGTCACCACTTGCAACTGATTTCATTCCTCCTGGAAGTGCCACGCCGTCCTCGTCGTCCTCAACAGATGCAACATCAAGGGCACCAACATCCGGTGGTGGCATTCCTGCCGCCAGCATTGCCCCCACCATCGCATTTTTCCCTCCCGAAGCGAGTTACTATGACAGCTTTGAACAAGCAACATTTCCTAACGATGCAGAGTGGTCAACTGATGGCAATGCAACATGGGGACTCAGTACTGATAGAGCCAAAACTGGAACTTACTCCATCAAGGCTGGTACTCTGAGCGAACAGGGGACATCCAATGTGAATTTTATCACCAGCCCAGACTTTGCAGGAGGATCTCTTTTGCTCTCAGTCTTGCCAGGAGTTGAACTACCAATCGATGATCTGTTTTATTATGTTGATGGCGTATTTGCTGGACCAATCCCACCTGATACTGAGTGGGTAACAATGAATATCCCAATTTTACCTGGAGAGCACACAATTATGTTCTCTTATTTGTACAATCCATTCGATCTCGAAGATTTGCCTCCTGCCTCACCGACCCATCTTGGAGCAGCTTTCATTGATGATGTTTATATCCTTCCAGAGGGTGTCGCAGTTCCCATGCCGCCGAACACGCAGCCTACTTCTACCATGCCTACTAGTGCTACAACCCCAACTGCTTCAACAACCTCACCAAACATGGAGCCTACGTCATCGACTGTTCCGGTAAG
Source organism: Conticribra guillardii (assembly GCA_036939335.1). Taxonomy (NCBI): domain Eukaryota; phylum Bacillariophyta; class Thalassiosirophyceae; order Thalassiosirales; family Thalassiosiraceae; genus Conticribra; species Conticribra guillardii. Next base: position 12,046 of record JALLAR010000375.1, read on the forward strand.
TCCCAGTTCTCTTACTTTCGAGGCAATTTGTTGCCTCCTTTTTTCTTACATATTTTTTTCTTCGCCAAAATTCAGACAACCTTGCCAGTCCCAACGAGTAGTGGCGAACCGACTCTCGTCTTAGTGTCACTCGCACCAAGCACCACAACGTCATCTATTCCTACTCCAGGAACCCCAACATCAAGTCCTCCCACAGTGCCCGGTGGCGACCCCACATTTGAATTCCCCCCTGAAGCATTGTACACTGAGACCTTTGAGGAAGCGACATTCCCCGACACCGATGAGTGGTCTACCGAAGGCGAGGAATTGTGGGCTCTGAATACCGATAGAGCCCAAAGTGGAGTGTACTCAATCAAGAGTGGTGCTCTGAGTGACACTGGCACCGAACCCAAGAACTCGAATGTAACATTTACCACCATTCCCAACTTCCCTGGAGGATCTCTTGTCCTTTCAACCTTCGCCGATGTTCAGCTGCCACTCGATGACTTCCTTTATTTTATTGATGGTGAATTCGCAGGCCAAGTTACAGCCCAAACTGAATGGGAAGCACTAACTATTCCCCTTGAGGCTGGAGAGCATGCCGTTATGTTCTCCTACAAATACAACCCGCTCGGGCTGGATCAGTTGCCTCCTCCGTCCGGTGAATACACTGGTGCGGTGTTCATTGATAATGTGTACATTGTATCAGACATTGTTGGGACTATACCGCCAAATGCGAGCCCCTCGCCGACTGACTCTCCAATTGCCTCTGGCAATCCCCCTGTGGCCGGAGATGCGTTCTTTGATGGTTTCGAGACAGGAGATTTGTCTGGTCTTAACTGGGTTGTGAGTGGCGTGCCGGGTTGGGAAGTAGACGAATCAAATCCATACGAGGGATCTTTTTCTGTGCATGTGCGCACAGATGACATTCCTATTAGCGGAAACTTCTCTCAACTAGACTTGGAAGTTACTTTGGAGGCACCAGCATTCATTCAATTCTACTTCAATGCACCCGTCTCAATGCCATTCGAGTCGTTCGACCTGTGGGTTGACGGAACTTTCTTGACTCCACTTACAACCCCTGACGGTAACTGGACCCTAGCTGGTGCCATCATAGCACCTGGAGATCACATGATTTCATGGCGGTACACGAAAAACCCCGGTGGAGCACCTGAAGACGTTCTTGCAACCCTTCCACAACCCCCATTCCGTCTTGGCGAGGCGTGGCTAGACAACGTAGAGCTAATTGCTGCAACGGTGTCATTTACAGAAGATTGGGAATCTGGTGACTTTGAAGCCCATCCATGGGTGAGGTCAGGGGCTGGCACGTGGGAAATCACAGATTCTGTTCAATATGATGGAACTTATTCTGCAACTATGCTATCAGACAATATTGAGGGTGCATCTGGGTCAGCAGACCTTAGTATTGACATAATAACAGAATCTGGCGGTAAACTTTTCTTCACAGTTTTGCCCTCCATCGCAGGCCCATTTGAAATTCTGAACATACTCATTGATGACACCATTGTAAGTACCTATGCTAATGTTCAAGAAGATTGGCTACCGGCTGAACTCGACATTCAGCCAGGTAAGCGCAAGGTGACTTGGCAGCTCTTAAAAAACCCAGGAGGCCTTCCAGATGATGTTCTTTCAACAATACCTAAATCACCAGGGCAAACAGGTCAGGTCTCTATTGACGCAATAGATTTCAGATCAAATTAATTTTGCGGGCTCTGGTTGGATCACTTTCTCGATTTTACATGGTTTGCATGCACGATATAGTTGACGTGTTGTGTAGAGCAGTTGTCTATTCCTCCTATGCTTTTGTTTTCAGTCAAATGGTTTAGGCAGCTGTTCATTAGTAGGAAATTGTCACTCAAGAATTAAAAAAGTTTAATTTATTTAGATAAACTATGAAGATCAATACTTGGAGATCCGTATTCAGGTTGAAATGGTTTTGTCTGATGAAAGTGATCGAGATATATTATTAAGTGGTTTGAATCGGTGTTTGCCGTGGTTGTCATGTGAGAAGCATGAGAACAATTCTTTCAGTAAGACTCGATGAGTTCTGATTGCAATAGAAGTTTGATCGTTGTGCTATCGGTCGTGTCAGATATTCACAAAGAGAGGAAAATTGTGTCTCGTGTAAAATCAATTGTAAACAAAAAAATGATGTCTCGAATTCATAATGCCAACTAAATAATCTTACACAACATCATGTTCTTGGCAAGTTAGACTCACTGTTTTAGCTTCATTCTAATTCTTTCATACCAGGTCAAAACTATGGGCGAGTGGCAGCAGACAATAGATGACATGTCATTTGCAATAGAACAGTGAACTACTGAGTGTGATGAAACATTTAGCCAAGAACACCACTATTCAGGAGAAAAAAGCAATATATTTTAACAAGAGCTTGGATGTTTTTAGATAAGTGTTATAAAGTTATAAAATATATATATCATGTAAAAAATAAATCAGATTGATGTTTCCATAACACTGTCCAATTCATCTTGCGCAATAGTTCTATGACTTGGTTTCTTATTTGATTCACCATTATCACAAAATTGACCACGTTTGACTATTTTGCTTCGAATATTTAGATAGTGTACAAGACGTTTGCTGTTTTTCCAACTGACTTTTCTACTGAAGATATCAGGAGCGGCATCATTGCCCAGTTTGAAAATGTTTTTGGCACAATTTCCATCACGATCCTTGTACCGGCAAGACTTGCATTCATCTGAACCACAATAGAGCAATCCATGAATATCGTTTCCATTCTTGTTGCAAACAGAATGCATTTGTTTCTTACAATCAAAACAAAGTTGAGATGTAAGCAACTCGTTGACAGTAACAACAGCGCTTTCAAAACAATGTACAATATTCTTGGTTAAAATTGTTGGAGCTGCGTGTTTGCAACCCCTCATCGCTGCATTTACATGAGCACCACCGTAATACATGTGGATTTTTGAAGTCATTCCATCCACATGACAAATTTCCCAAAGCTTTTTATCCAGAAACGATGCCGATTTAATATGATGCCTGAGACGTATGGCCTTACACCAATTCTGACTTTTTTGTAAAAATGGAGGTATATTGGATTTGCTTCCACCAATTCATCATTGATTTTCGTGACTGTGTTGGAAACTGTGCATAACTGAATATGCTTTTTGATAGTTTCAATACACGATGACCGGGTTGACAATTTGGAGAGTTCTGTATCAAAATCTTCCAATGCATGGAGGCGCTTTTTGTTTTGATGTGGTAGTGATATTCACCATTTGTCACTCGACGGCCCATCTTCTTGTGTGTTACAGGGTCATGTAAAAGCTGACCATTTACTCCATCCATTGGTGTTGTAAACAACAAGTTATGCAGGCCTGGATCTGCAGAAACTGGGAGCACTTTGCCTAAAATATAATATTAATTTTAACCAGAAGAAGAAATGAGTATCAGAATAAAATAAATATAATTGCTTCCCATCAAACACAAAAACTCACCCTTCATCTCTAATGGACGTAAATGATCCTGCCAATTTGTCAAATGATGGCATGATTATTTTCTCCCACTAAAATATCTTCTTCCAAATTTGAATCAGTCGTGTTGTAAATTATTAAAGCATTCTTTTTCTTGAAACTCTTTTTATACAACAAATGAGCGCCAACACCATCGGTTCTCAGCATGAATTGAAATACCCAACGACAAGTAGCATTGTCTTTTTCACCAAAGATGTTAATTTCGGTAAGATCTTTACCCGGATTGGCAGGATTTGCCAAGCCAAAAAAATGCATGAATGTATCAAAACAAATGTGATGATCAACATGATCCCAAGACCTTGCCCGATTGAGGTGAATCTCTTTCAAACCATCACAGAATGGATACCACATTTCCATTTACCTTGCAACGGCATAAAGCTGATATGCATCAAAGTACAAAAACTGAGCATGAATACCAAACAATCTTGTATCTTCAAAGCATGATGAAATAGCAATACCCTGTTTGAACGGTTCTTGTTAATCCATTGATAATCGACTGTGCCTGGATTTAGTTTCTTGAAATTTTTGCATCCACTCTTGTTTCTAATCTCTGTCAAGCACTCAATGTATTTTTCATAGTACATATCAAGACCAAGTAGATCATCATGCACAAACTTGATGAATTCCACAGTTTCAATTGTTGCTGTTAATTCAAACTCATCAACAAAGTAAAGACCCAAAATTTGTTGGGTTATACATTTTTCGACAGCCTCAGTGTTGTCTTTTTTGTGTAGCTCAAAATCAGTTGAGGAAGTGAAGTGGCGAATGAGAATCAAAAGATTTTTCTTGAATTTGGATCCCAGCATGTTGCAAAAACATGTATCAATCAGATTTGCCACAACACCGACTTGGGTGAATCTTCCATGTTTATTCTTGATCTCTAAGAAAAGGCTGTTCCTCTTCTGAATTGAAGACCTTCTGCATCCTCAAGAATGTCATCGCCAAGACCAAGACCATCATGTTAGCACATTATTTGTATCCTGCTTATGAAAAAGGGGAATACCACAGTCAGTTTGTTCTATGAAGTGTCCAAACCAGTACAAACTAGTTACCTGATTGGGACGCTGATACCAAATCGGAAGACAATCTATCTAACCCTCAATCTGGGTTACAAATATGTGACGACTACAAATGGGGAACGCTACTTGCAGATTTAAATCACTGTGACTAACGCTTAACCCAGCAATGGGCGGTAAGATGTGGCATGGAGCCTTTAGAGGCAGCCAAGTAGTATAGATCAAAATAAACTAGATAAACCATTTGCATAATTAGCAAACATTTTGTGTCACATACAATACTGGTACGATACCATGGTGCAACAGCAGCAGTATTTCAGATATTCTTTATTTTCTTTTGCCCTTGATGCAGTCATTGCATTGTTCAACCACTGAGTTATGTGGATATGGAGAGTAGACAGCACCAGCAACATCTCAATTAACATAGCCAGGGATTAAAATAAGAAGTGTATCTCTGGCCTGGGAAAAAGCAACATTGTCACAAAATGAAATTACCTACTTATGATTCCTGTTCATATAACATTATTCAACACAACATTAATTTAATTACATTTGCTTCTGAAGCCACACAAAGTAATGCCAAGTTGTTAGGTGGCTCACGCATTTTTCATCCTACATGATTGCTTTTCTACGCTTTCAAAGTTTTCTGTACTAAAACTGTTCTTCCTGTCTGAAAGATGCATGTTGTCTCGCCTCAACTTTTCCATAATGTGAAAATTTGAGTTAACCCGAAAACGTTCGGTCCGCACTAATCCCCCATTTTCCATTCAAATTCTTCATTTGTGATATGATGGAACAAAATCTACATTGTCCTCATAATGTTTCACTCAGAAGTATGCACCAAGCCCTAAATTTCTCAATTCAACAAATCATAAGCACCGACATTGTTGTCGCGACCATTCGATTTGAAACTAAAGCTTCACCATTATCATTTGCAATTTTCCCCCTCACTTCCACCACAACCACAAATCAAACTATAGCCCTTTGTCCACCTTGGCAGATTTGCCACTCTTCCACGCTCTATATTTGCTCATAAATAAATCAAATGTCCACTTCGCATTCAACAGACAAAAGATCGAATGCAAAAATAGTGATGGGGCATAGGGCATGCCCATAAAACTTCCCGTTTGCTGCCATCTTGTAAGCCAGCTTGTCCAGAGAATTTTCATAATTATTGGGTACAGGAAGCACCGGATCGAAACCCACGTCACATAAAAAAAGATGGAAATGAGCTTTACACGGATCGAAAAGAAGGGAGGCAAATTAATCACCCATGGTGGAAATCCTTGCTTGTTGAATACGCGTCGTGCAATGAGGAGCCATGTGTTCACCTCCACGCTAAGGCATGCCCCCATTAACCAACGGACCTCAGGATATTTATACGGGATGAGTAAATAGAGAATTGTTGCAATGTGGTGCTGAACAATTACACCAGGGCTTTTGACGCATTTTGGCACCACCATTACCCATACCAAATCGGCTATGAAATAACCAATGACGATAGTGTAAAAGAGGCCGAACCATTCATCTGTCCATGCCTGTTGCATCGTCTTTTTACTGGTGGAGTCTAGAAGAATGTCCCAATTCCAATTCATGATATTGAGCACAACCACAGGGATCTTAAAGTAAACAAAATAATGCCGTAGACACAAAAGAGTATGTAGAATTTAGAAAGATAGAGGAGTTGGAACCGCCAAAAGGGGAGGCATTGCTGAGAAAAAAAACCATTTTCAACTTACCAATGATATTAAATTGAAGAAATCATGCAAATCACGTGCCCAATCATCATCACTCACGGGAAGACCCGGCAAAAGAGTTTTGTCATCCGGATCCACGCGATAATGATCCTCCACAAGCAAGTGTCGTTTCCTATTAGCCCTTGCTGACGCCAACGAAGATCGCTCAGCGTCGTTTGTAGATTGTCCGGGGATACTCTGTGGCGACATGTTGGGCGATGTGATTTCACGGCGTTGTCCACCACGGTGGTCGTCTCCGGTAGTATTCGTATTTGGGCGAGGGAGATGAAATAATAATAAGAAATAATAGGAGCAGCACCTACGATACAACTCCATACTAATATTTCTGATTATTGGAACAATGCTGTTTACCTCTCTCTCTCTATCTAGTATCGTAGAGAGCGAGGGAGAGAGATAGTAGAGAGCACGACATAGTACCAATGATGTTGTTGTTAGTACCTATGGTGTCTACTCCTAGCTACCTACCTCTATCTACAGAGAGAGAGCTCCTCTCTCGAGCAGTTGTTGGTTCGTCGGGTCGGAACAATGACAATCTTGAATCTTGGGAAGCATGCAATTCGTCCACATCATAAAATCCGTTGGTGGGAAGTCGGAGTTTGATAATAAGTGCAAGATGGACAGACGATAAGGTGTGGATTTGGATTCTGGCTCTGGATTCTGGAAGACACGGTACGGGTAGGGTACGATATACTGTATCGTCGAGGTACTCTATCGTACATACTTCTGTCAGTATTTATCAAATCAGACCTCGAGCGCGCA
>JALLAR010000376.1:0-16527 GCA_036939335.1 Conticribra guillardii
GAGAGATAGGTGTTTTAGTTTTATTTATTCTACTCTAACTTGAGCGGAACGAAGTAGTGTCTCCAAAAGCGACGATTTGTACTACCACAAAAAACAGGCAAAGTAGCATCGCATTTTTGTATTTCAAGTGTTTTATTATGGAGAGATCAGTAAGTGCTCGCCACGCGCAAGAAAGAGAATATATGCACTATGTCATTTTTTTCAATTGTATACTCACGCTCTTGTGTGTGTGTATGTGTTATTTTTTCTTTCAGACATCCTTTGGGTTTGCGGAGTGTAGCGTCTTGAGGAGGGCTCGATTGCTCCATCCATTCAGCCAAAAGTAGATATGTATAATGTCTGGCCTGATCCTCGCATCTTGAGATCGCAAGAAAGGTGGGCCAGACATGAAGCGAGGAAGTATCATGGCCTTGGAGAATATCCTAACGAGCTTGAGAGTAGCGATGATGACGGTTGGAGCTATGAGGAAGGTAAGTAGTGGCAATGCCTTGACAATGTGGTGAAGGCGATCAGGGGATCGCAAAAGCTGCCATGGAGACTGCGAATAGCGTGCATAGGGATAGGGGTAACAGTAACTATAGAAATGTTTGATGTTTCATCTTCATCGTCTTTCAGTAGTTTGCAGTATCGTAGTCGATGTATATCAGCATAAAAGTAGCAACAAAGGATGAGGAATGATAATGGCATCCAATTGTGATATCCGTCAATGAATTCACTGCCTCTCGATGCAACATCATTGCAGAAGTCTCAACCACACTCAAGCGTTGACACAATTCATCGTACAACTGTGAAAAGTATTTAAATTTCTTTTGTATGCCACGTCTCCCTTTTGATATTTCTCACGAACGTACACAGCACATTTATGTTATTTTCGAGGTCATCATCACCCACATAATATTATTCGACAAGTTTTGCCACAAGTCCTATTCATATGCGCACTTGCATCATTGGAGAATATGGAATTTGACGAGGATGGCAAAGTCTTTGAAAATACTAAGTAGAAAATGATTCAATCTTATGTTTTAATACTAAATCATATGTTGATTAATTATCTTTTGTTCTTGGCTATGTTTTTAATTGCGAAGAGAGTTGTTAAATATTGATTTAAGGCCCGTCCTTAAAACTGAAATGACGATCCAACCATAGAAAATAGAAGGCTATTGAGAATGATTGAACAACATGGTCAAATGTGCAGATGTTGAAAAGGACTTTTACTTACGCAGTCTTGGTTAGAGTTGGTTTTTTCTCCATAGCACTCGCAGTGTCCAAATCAAGTTGAAGTTCCAAGTCTGTCCTCTCAACAAAGAACTTCCTCATTAACATCAAATCCAAATCCCATAGACCTTCAAAAGTTGAGTCAGCGGCGGTCAAGTCATATTTGTTATAATGGTCAACAAATGATACACTTTTCATCTGAACCTCGTGTGCATCATTAGCTGAAGTTGGAGCGTTATCAAATACAACACAATGATTGGGAAGTCTTTCAACACGAAGTGCAGATCCCAGCATTTCGTCCATTACTGTCGGGTAAGTATTGCTGGCGGATACGCGTTTGTCTGGCGGGAAATAATCGTCAAGGCCAGTTATTCTTAGAATGGTATCAAGCTGGTCAGCGTCTAGGAAAGACATGACTGCACAGGGAATTTCTCCGTCGCGAAGAGTGGCTAACCATTCTTTGACTCCTTGCTGTAGTTGCACATCAGAGGCCCCAACACTATGTTCCTCGTCATATCGCTTAATAAGCAGCGCATGCTCAGCATCCCACATTTCACCACAATCCGAGATGATGCCGTCAATTTCTTTCTCATCACTTGTCCAACCAAGTACATCTCTCACACCTTCTACCCACCCACTCTTAATTACTAAATTCACTTCATCTTCAGTTGGTCGAGTTTTTCCTAGTTTGTCGGCTAACTTTTCCCACACAATTACATCTAGAGCGTCAACGTCTTCGTCACTTGGCTGTGTTGGTTCAGTGTTTCTATCGGAAGTCGCAGGGACAAAATTGCCATCAGACTCTAGCCAGGCATTGAAGACTTCATCGAGTGCTGTGCGATGCGTATCAGCAATTCTTTCCCACTCAAAATTGTCTAGTGTCCACATAAATACTCGGTGCACAGCAGCTGCTGCCCTATGTATTGATGCTAATCTAAAAAGTTCGCTGGAGTCAACCAAAAAGCCATGCTCATCGGCAACTTTTTTCCATGCCTTCGTCTGCAATCCAGTCTGAAAAGAAACAAAGGAAAAGAGCGTGAATACACGGTGATCAAAATCATTAGGATGTGACAATTAACTTCTTTGGCCACTAACCATGTCAACAAGTACGCCCTCCAAACGGAAAATAGCACCATATTCTGACAATGGCCTTTGTCTCTCTAGAAGGTGATGATTAATGCCGGTTGCAGATATGTCATCTTTCCAATACATTGCCATGTTAACGTCTTCGACCGTAAGCTCCGTGTACTCTAGTAATTCTTGCTTCCTATCATCAAAACTGTAGAAGAGATCTTTTCTATCATAAAGTTCGTCTTCGGGATCACTTAAGCTACGAAGTTCCTCGGCAATATCAAAGCCTGGATTCTTTCTTCCTTCTTCTTTCAGGTACTCATCTGCTAATCGCTGCCGTTCCTCGATCATTGCATCAATTTCCTCATCGCTCAAGCCATTATCTTCAGCTTTGATCTTGAAACCAAGTTCTTCCTGTAAATGATGTTAATAAAATTGACAGAAAAAACAATGAGCGATAAAAAGCCATGTACAAAGAATGAATAATTCTAGAAATCGCACCTTTTCCTGTACAAACCATTCCGGCAATTTGGAGGAATATGATACTTCTGTTTCAGACTTGGCCTTGTCCTCCTCCTCGTAAACCTCATCATCATCTAATACCATGCTCCGCGATTTCGATAATTCTTCTCGGGCTTTCGCCAAGTCTTCTACCGACATGAAATCTTCCGGTTTAGCTCGTCCTGGCCGTAGAGTGTGTGCCACGTGGCAAGAGTGAAATAATATGAGGCACAATAAGAATTACAGTCAAGCAACAATTGTGAATTTCAATTACAATCTCGTCCTTCGTGATCGTGGTAATATTGTACTAACCTGGTCGCGGTTTCAACTCAGACATAACATCATCTGCATACTCATTGATATCAGTGATATCTGTGTCAACACTCATGTCGTCGAGTTTCTTCTTCATTTCTTCCTCATATTTCAGAAAGTCCATGAACGCAGCCTCTTGTTTTCCCCTTGTCTCATCGTCGTCGCCCTTTCTTTTAACGTAATTACGAAACATGTCGGCCGCTAAATCCTCATTTGGAGGTGCTGGCTCTTTGCTCGCCCTCGCCGCTCGGAAGAAAGGAGAATCGGGTGGAGGGGGGATTTCTTGGTCGAATTGTTGTGCTTGCTCCGTTGGCGAGACGTATGGAATGCTTGGAGGAGGCATCGGTCTATCCGGCTCGAGTTTTCCTACACTGCCCAAACCTGGCTCAGAATCAGCACTCAAAGACATAGGCTTTTGTGCAGAGGCACTAGGTTCGTCCTCAAAAATAGATGCTCTTAACAGTTCGCTCAGATCAATTGGTTTGGATTTCGGTTTTGCGGAGACTTCTTCTTCGGCGGGCGTTTCATTCTGGGCAAGAAAGGTTTCCCTCATATACTCTAGAAACCCCTTAATTGCATCGTCCTCGGACTTGTCTTGTCGTTTGCCGAGTAGCTTATCAATAAGACGGATGGCACGTTCGGTTGTAACTCCTTCTTGCATTAACTCTTTCATTAAAACATCGTTGCTTGCATCCTCAATGCTATCATCGCTTTTGAGTTGACTTCGAAGTATATCAGGGAAACGCTCTGCATCGATTTCTTCTGTACTTTTTTTGTTAAAATTAGTACGGTTAATTCTCTCTTCATTTCTTGTGAAGAAATCTTCGTTCTTCTTCTCTGCCGCCCTATATTCACGCCAAGCATTTAGCTCCTTATAGGCTTGAACAGTTTCCTTAGCTGTCATCGGCTTTTCCTCTAATGCAACCCAACCATCATCTACTTCGTCATCATCGTCGTCTCCTTCTTCTTCCCCATAGTCTACTTGCGGGATAGTCTCGGTTCGAGTCGCTTCCAAAGAAGGATCTCTCGCACTAACAATTTTTCGTGATATTAAAATAAGCTTTCGTTTTTCGTACATATCTTTTGGTGGCACAATCTCTCCCATCTCCCCACTGTTTTTCCATTCGGCGTCTACTTCTGTTTGAAACTGTTTTTCCTCCTTCCGTCCACGAACATATGCAGCACTTTCCTCCAACTCAATGGTGTTCGCATAAAAACCCAAATCTCTGCCGCCAAGCTTTTCGCTTCTTCCCTTTTTGATTTCATTGAGAGATTCTTCAAACAAATCATCAAAGTCTACATTTTGTGTTGACAAGGAATCAATTTTGGCTTGGGCCGTTTCGTTTTTCTTCTTCTCAATCATTTCTTGATACTCATTCATTTCTTGGATCCGATTATCCTGCTCCTCGTTTTCTTTGGCCTCGGCATCCCAGTCACGCATTATTTCACGTGCAATAGGATCCCTCTCGCTGATATATTCGAGACCATCCTTAATGACTGCTTCCACTCGCGCATCTTCCTTTTGTCTGCTCTCCTTCTCCCACTGCTCCAGTGTTTGCTTCTTTCGTTCCTCATTTTTTTGTTTTCGTATCTTCGCTCGTTCAACCTCTACTATATAATCTGCAATTTTTCGGCCATCTTCCTCAGTGACACCTGCTTCACTAAATTGAAAGTTACCCTCCGACATTTTCTTCACGACAAAAGATTCCGCTTCTTGTTTTTTTTTTTCGTATTCATTTTTGAGTTCCTCCTCCTCTTCGGATGTCAAAAAGTTCTCTTCGATAATTTCCCCTTGTTTTCTAAATTTAATCTCCTTGTCTGATTTGACAGGCGGGTTTTTAATAACTTTTGGAGAGCCACTGCCAATTATCGAATCAATCCCTGGCATGCCCTGAAATAATCCATCGGTGTTCAGTTTGACCCTATCGTCGTCACTTCCACCACCTAACCCAAGTTTTCGTTTGAGAATGTCACGCTTTCGGACCCGTTCTTGTTCTGGAAGATTGGCGTCGTCCTCATCGGGAATCTCGTCCATCTGTGCGCGCAGAATTAAGCTATTTTGGTGGATGGAGCGACGTCCTCTATGCAGACTAGTAATATGCGCGCCATGATGAGGTGACACAGCTACAAACGAAAGTTCTCTACGGAAGAGCAATGAGCTAAAGCTAGTCTTTCCCACGCTATGAGATGACATTGACCAAGCTGCAGTTGCGCGTATGCAATATAGGGCTATCAGGACGTTTCCTGCCCAGAATGTTCCTCGCGAAGTTCGTGATGGAGAGGTCATGACTTTCTCGTTCAAGTCAGCTAGTAGCCTCCAGCAAAAATTGTAGTTGGTGACCGTGCGTTGGACGTTATTGTACGGAGATCCGGTGCTTTCTTTTCTGGTGTTTTGATTGATGGCAGTTCTTTTTATGCGAACGCACTCAACAAGATCTTTCTCATCCACCGTTCGCCGTTCAATCGGGTTCATCCACAAAATAAAGATCACGCGTCAAGGCATATCGTACCTATGTAGCACGTCGCGTCACAAGTGACAGGTGAAATTTTTTTTTTTTGAGAACCCCAAACTATCGTCAGTCCGTCGTCCGTTGTAAATATTATGGCCCTTACCAAGTACTACAGCATACATCATTACACAGTCCTACATAGTACAAACAGCTACATGAATACTATTGTACATGCGTGCAATGTAGTATCCATTCCTTTGTAAGCAATTTTTGGCGGCCTCATTTTGCTCATTCGACGAAAATTTGCAGCGCCGACACGAGTATTTGGATACCCGAACCATGCATGCATGCTTCTGACCCGAACAATCAAGCCCACCACCCCGAACATCATGTCGTTCGCGATGTTTCTTGCACATTAAAAGTTGTGCGACTTTGAATTCACACCTCCTTTAGACTATCGAACAGGTACTATCAAATTCCGAACATGAAGGTCACTCTTTTGTTTCTAGCGGCGATTGCTTCGCCACTTTCCTCTGCGCAAAAAGATGTACTCCATCGTCATCGATTGCAAACTAATGCCGTTCGCGAAAGGAAACTTGCAACGAGCGACGACCATGCCAGTATGCTTGAAAGCAAAGCCGGCAAGGATGTAGTGGACGCCAAGGCCGGAAAAGGAAAAGCTGAGAAATCAGCTTCCAACTCTGAGAAAGGATCCAAATCAGAAAAAGGTTCGTCGTCCGCCAAGGCTGCAAAACTCTTCAAGGCCAAGTCGGCGAAGGAGTCGTCTGCGTCTGATGAACATTCTTCGAAATCCTCTTCCTCCGAAGAGACCGAGATGTCCATGTCCAAGAGTTCTGCAAAATCATCTTCTACTGATAAGACAGATTTGGCCATGTCCATGTCCAAGGGATCAGGATCTAAAACATCCAAGTCAGACGATGAACATTCTGAAGTTTCCGATCCCGTCGAGAAATCTTCAAAAGGATCCGAAGATGAGTAAGTGATGTCTTACAATATGTCTCACTACATGCATACCATTTTTTATTTCTGTTTCATCAACTCACGTGTTATTATTTGCTAATAATTGAAAATATATGTTCAATATTCAGAGAAGAATCAGTTAAATCGGCAAAGGCTACCAAGGTATTTAAGTCCAAGGCATCGAAAGAATCGACAGCGAGTTCTATGCCAGAAAGCAAAAGTGGAAAAGAGGCTCGCCCATTTGATAACAGCAAATCAGGAAAAGCTGAATCGTCAACTGCATCTGGCAGCAGCAGCAAATATGACAAAGGTTCCATGCCCGCGACTAGCAGCAGCAAATCTAACAAAGGTTCCATGCCCGTGACTAGCAGCGGCAAATCTGGAAAAGCCGCACTTTTCAATGGCCATTCTGGAAAAAGCTCGATGCCCGTGAGCGAAGCTGACTCTACGGTCAGTGGCAAGGCTAAGGCTAAAAAGGGATCCATGTCTCTTTGATATGAATCTGCTGAATACAGGAATGCGCCCATCATAATATGATGTACATGTACTGGAACTTCAGATGCATTGATTCTGAGGCATGAAATTGTACTCCATCTTTGACGAAAATACAATTCTTAAAATTCCTTGTAGAAATAGCTTGTTTGTGTATTTTTTTTGCTGAAAAGTTGCCTCGTGCAATGAAAAGTATTACTTAAAATCCGTATATATATTTCAAATTTCAAGAAAATAATGTTGACATGATTTTTGTGATGATGTGTCATGATTCCATACTGATTGCTGCTTCGCTTTGAATTTCACGTCATGTTATAATCTGAAGGTTGGAGCACATCGAAACTGCCAGGAGGAGAATTAAGAGGTACCATAGACAAGAGAAATATTACAGGATACATTCATAAGAAAAAGTGGAATGATCAACAACGCAGCCACGAAATAATGACAAGTTAAATTTCAGCTGTGAAGTAAAAAATTATACATTTTTTCCGTATAACTGACATCTAATCAACGAAGTCAAAAAAAATAGAAATAATAGATCAGCTGCGTCTACTACCTAGAAATGTTGAATTCAATCTTGAATGCTTTTTGTACGCAAGGAATATTATCTAGTCCAGTATGATACTCCTCTCTGAAGCTAGGTACCAAGTCTTCATGACCAAGAACAGGCTTCCCCAAAAACAACTCTCACATCAAGGACGGATTTGCAACAGATTCTCGGGAAAAAAACTCAATTTAATTATCGAGTGTGGCATCGCCCAAAGATAAAAGATTATAATTGGTAGGCAGTTCAGTTCAAGCAAATAGCTTTGTTGCTTAGATATTATTTATATATTAGGTAAGCAGTTGAGGAGCGGGGCAACTAAAACGGAAATAAAATTTTCCCCCATTATTTCTAAACTCAGATTCATCATTGCCTGAAGATACAGTTTCCCATCCAACACGATGACAGTTTCCAATCCAACACCATGATCCATTCATTACATATTTTCGCGTATAATTAAAGGGAAGCTGTTTAGTCGAGAGCACTGGCTCCAGAAACAATCTCAAGAATTTCCTGGGTCACGGCTGCTTGACGAGCACGGTTATATTCTTGACTCAATCTCTTCGAGAGGGCACCGGCATTGTCACTGGCACTCTGCATAGACTGCATACGGGCGGCAAGTTCGGAGGCAACGGACTCTTGGAGTGTGCGAAGGATTTGTCCGTTAAGGTAAAGGGGAAGGATGGAGTTGACGATTTGAAGAGGATCTTGCTCGAAGATCATGTCATTGGGGAAATCCTGAGGTTCAGCGGCGTCGAGCTCCTTGCGCTCAACACCGAAGTCACCGTTGGAAGAAGTAAGCTGGAACACCTCATCTCCCTTTTGGCTAATTTCAAGGGCAGAGAATGGAACAAGGGTGCGGACACTGGGTTGGGAGGCGATCAAAGACACGAACTTGGTGTAAAGAAGCTCAACGGCATCGGTTTCACCAGAAAGGAAGGTGTTGATGATTTCCTCAGAGATTTCAAGAGCCTCTTTGGAGCTGGGGTTCTGTCCACAGTCATAGATAGCACGGATGGGGTATTCACGACGCTTGAAATATACAGCTCCCTTCTTTCCGATAAGGATCATGTCAACATCAATTCCTTGTGCCTTAAGTTCCTTAAAACGAGCCTCAGTCTTCTTGATCATGAAGGAGTTGTAACCTCCGCACAAACCACGGTCACCGGTGATACAGACAAGGGTGACTTTGTTGACCTCACGGACAGTGAGAAGGGGGAGGTCAGCAGCTTCTCCACCGAGACGGGCGATGAGTCCACCGAAGACAGACTGAAGGGTCTCAGAGAAGGGACGGGTGGCGAGCACAGAGTCCTGGGCACGACGCACCTTAGCGGCGGCGACGAGCTTCATGGCACTGGTGATCTTTTTGGTGTTGTTGACAGTGGTGATACGGTCACGGATAGCTGAGGAGAAAGGAATTGAAAAGGGATTTTGTTAGTGTGGATTGTTCGACGCAAAAATTTCTACCGTACTTAATTTGGTGCATTTGATTCCGGAAGGGGCTGCCTCGACAAGCTCGTGCATTTGCTCGAAGGCCATCTGTTCCTCGTTCCAGCGATGTCAGAAGGAGGTCCCTCTGATAGAAAAATTCTCTAGCTTTGAAGCCGCCCTTGAAATTCCTCCTACAATTTAAGTATTGGGTATTGCGTAATTATAATGGTCTGGTAAACTACTTCATCTCTCGGCCAAGTTCAACTCACCATTGGCCTTTCCGTCCATAACAATGGTGGATCGTCGGGTGCGGTGGGCATTTCCGCTCTCGGAGAAGACATTGTGCACGGCGCCTCCAACAGCAGGGGTGCTGGTGGTGAAAGCAGCGGGGGAGGTGGTAAAGGCTGTAGCGGTGGCAAGAGCCGCGGCGACGCAAAGGAACTTCATGGTCATGTATTTATTTAAGACAAAGCGAGCGGATACAATGTGGGACGAAGGATTTTCGAGTCCTCATCGGCCGAGCGAGGCGAGCTTGCTTGGTTCAGGATACGGGCGCGTGCGCACTAACCGCATGGCAGATGCAAGATGGAAGATGGAACGGATTTGCTTTGTACGACGCTTGATTGTGCGTGTTGTGCAAGACTTACGTACGTTAAGTTTGCTGTTGCACGTACGTGTAGAAAATGCTTCTCTTGGTTCTTCAATGGTCGAACTCTTTTACTCTGAATCTCTTTGCTCACTTCGTATGTACTAACTTGTAGGATACGACATGTGAGATCCTACCATAAAAGTACCCTGTATGATTATTCGCTAAAAAAAAGTCCGAAAATGCATGTGTGGTCAAGATAACAACGGACAGACGGATTACGAATAAACCGAACCCTTCCTTCCCCGCTCCCCGCGACTTCCTTCGTAGGTACGTCTACAATACTATCATGTCCTACGTCTTGTTTTTTGGAGATAAAAAAAACATCTCCGTAGTCTTGAATCGAAATGTCTCACTGTCTCAAGCTCAAGGTCTCGTTTTTTTTATGCAACATCATATGGTACTTTGCACAACATGATCAGCATATTCAAACAAAGAAAATATTATGGAGTCATCTCTTTAAGATAGTAGGTCATGCAATTGGTTTTTGGCTCTAGCAGTCTGTTAAATAATAAATTATTTCACTTTGCCAGCACAATGTTTAGAAAATAATATTGCATTAAATTTGAAAACGAGTAGGAGAATGTTATTTGGATTATTAGTTTTAGAATAAATAAAACAATGTACTTACTCACTTAATATTTTTGTTTTGTAAATATTGGGGGTGTATGATTTTTTTGGTCTCCTAAATAAAAATAAAAGTTCGTATGTCATTCCATAATTAATTATTGGCATTGTCTTTGGTGTCCAATGTACTACTTTGATTGTGTATATATTATTTCTTAAGCATAATTCATTGTATTTGTATTATTTCATTATTAAATTATTTGTTTTGTTTTGTAAACAATTTATTAGCACAATAATTTAAATTTTGTTGACTGGTACTACTAAAAATGATCAAGGATGCTTATCTGATTTTGAATGAATTCTGTTAGATTTGTAAATATTGCATATTATTATGTTTGTACATCAAAAAGATTACAACTTCTTACTTGAATAATTAGATACAGAATTTGTATGAGCATCATGAGAGATCACAACCCATGCAAAAAATCCCATTTCTTGACAAAGAAGACCAATTCTTTTAGAGATCATCCACTGTTGGTGACTTGCATTGATGTATTGTGTCCAAAATTAAATTAAAATTGCAAAAGGAAATGGACTGAGGTAGAGGTATGACGTCTTCTCTTCCTTTCTTGAGCTACGTATTGTGATCCATTGTACATGCAGCTTATGATGTTCAGCAATTCAATCGTCTTGCTGGTGCAGCGGATTTAGTCAAAGACTATGCTATGATGGTGCAAATCATAACATGAAAACTATCTAGCAATTGTGCATACTCCTAGATAAAACAATATCTTGCCAAGGGTTCAATTTATGTTTTATTCAAGTTCAGCACATGAGAAATAATGACTCCATTGCTTACGACTTGCATTTCTTCATTGGAAAAGAAAAATAATAGAATGCCAACTCATCCATATCCCAATGAAATTGTGAGTGGAGGCAAGACAGCTCTTGACAAAGTGGAGACAACGCGAACAATCAAAAATCGCTGATATCAATTGACGATTCTATCCATGCAGGTAGCATAATACACATGTTGATCAAGCTCCTAGCATTTTGTGACTTTGCATATCCCGTTACATTAAGCAATTGAAAAGAAGTACTACCCCAAGGAGTTTGAATAGTTTCATTCATCCAACGATATGGTATTTGCCTGAAGACTAAGGTAAGATGAAAAATATCATGCTTATGGAGGTGGGCTTGGGCGGCGATTTGAGTTAGATAGACGCCCAATAGTTCGTCGAAATAGCCTATTGGTAAATGAGGGAGAGCGTGAGCTTTCTCTTTGTGATGATGTTGTGGATGTGACAGTACTTTCCTGAGATGTACTCCTATCTCCATCAGCATTGTGCTCTGATGGAACATAGACACTTCCTTCATTGATAGAGTCGTCGTTTGCCAATTGATGGTCCATGGGAGAAGAATCCTTGATGCTTGCATTGTCAGTGACGACGTCCTCGTTCACCAATAGAGAGGCAGCATGAGAAGAACTGTTATCAGTAGCTTCAGCGTGTGGGATGCTGCTTTCTAAGGTAAAGGAAGGTTCTGGTTCTGTTACTCCTTCTATATCAATTTCCTCCATGTGGCAATCTTCAAAAAGTTGGTTCAAGTCATTGCAGCCATCTTCGATTCCTTCAGCGTCGCGGTCGTTATCAATATCGGCGCTGATTTCATTTCCATGAAGATTGAGAGGGTTTGGGGATTCTGTGTAGAGCTCCGAAAAAAGGTCCAAGTCCTCGTCGTCGCCATTCTGGTCGCCGGAGGACATGGAAACTCCTGCAGTTCCAGAGGTAATTCCACTTGCACGGGCTGGGGTTACTCCATCGAAATTTGTAGCAACGGGCATCATTGTTGCAGCTGTCGTACCAAGACCACCCCCAAGACCACCTCCACCAAAACTATTCATTCCTGGTCCTGTAACAATAGCATGTATGTGAATGTCTATTCCAGGCCCACCAGCTCCATTACCACCTCCGCCATTACCTGATCCCACACGGATAACACGACCAAGAGGATTGTCCAAGTTTGCAGCTCCCTCATCATTAAGGTCTGATTGGCCTCCAATTCCACCTATTCCTGCTTGTGAAAGGTATGACGCAAGTAGAGATGATCCAATAGGGTCGCGATTTGAGTTCCTCTCGCTGCGACTATCTCCACGAGTTGTATTCACCATTCCATTGATGTAATCAGTCAAATCTGGATCAGTGATTGTTTCATCCTCCACTTGCTCAAATAGAGCAGGTACATCATTATTTTGGCTCACGTTTGAATTATTCTCTAGTGAAGGCAAGCCCTCACTATTAATATTTGCTGTATCTTCAACACCAAAATACAAATGCGATGCTCTTGCCGCCAAACTTTGAATTGGATCTTCTTCCGACAGTGGTGGGAGTTGATTATTTCCAATAGAAGGGGCAAGAGAATCTGCAACTGAAGCAATGTGAGGAGCAGCATCAATCAAAGTTCGACCAAGGCGGTCAATGAGAGGCGCCAATTGACGTAGTTGTGAGCTGTCCAGTTGGGAACGAGGATCGGGCCTGCGATAGATGGTTGTCATTGATTGGTTGGAAACGTCGGAGGAATCATCTCCAGGAGAATTCATATTGGTTTCAATGCCATGGTTGGGTAGACGCCATGGAAGATGAGATGAATCAATATTCGGAGAGCAATCGTCCAGGGAAGGTCTACTTTCTGAATTTATAGCGGAGATAAGTATATTGTTTACAGAGGAGAGGACTCGCTGCAACTCGGGTAGCAATGCTGCACGCTCTAACTCATCATCTTCATCCATAATATGAGTTGCCGGTGCTGCTTGGAATACTGCCTGTGGTGTTGGCGATGCATGCTGATTCTATTGTGCAAAAAGTAGCATGATAATATTCACAATAGAACCCCAGGGTTAGATTCCCATACAACACTCAATAAAAACATGAAAATGACAATTATTACAATCAACATCATGCGAGAACAAATCCATGGCATGTGTGGCTCTTACCGTATTACGATGCCTTGTCCTCGTCCTAAACGGACGAATCCGCTCCGAATCACTACGAATCCACTCATCCCATCGATGCGGCCACCCATTATAATGTATCAGCAAAAGCTGCACACCATCATTATCCTCTCGTACGCGATACCCCTCATCCAATAAATCATACACTCCACCACCATCCTCATCCTCCCCCGCCTCTGACTCTGGACGTGGTTCCAATAACAAACGACGACGTCCCTCCAAATCATTGGCGCTGACCACCGCATCTGGGGTTTGGCGTCGAGATTTTCGGTAGGATCTACGTTGATTGGGGGTACGGCGTGCATTGTAAGAAGAGGAGGAGGAATCCGACACTACTTGGCCGCTCAATGTGTAATTGGGAAGAATGCCAGAGGGTAAGACGATGTCCACAACTGTGGCTTCGAGCCATTGGCTGACGGTGTCGAGTGCATCTAGCCATTGGCCTCGATACCATTGACGGTGAGAATCGAGAGGAGATGTTATTTTCGTTGTTGTTGGTTGCCTAATTATTTGAGATGGGGCAGAGGGTGGTGTCAAGTCATTGCCATCCCTCGATAGATAATCCTTCTCCTCTTCCTCTTCCTCCCCTTCATCCTCCTCCTCTTTATGCTCCACAACACTCGACACACCCGCAACAGCAACATTATCCTCCTCCTCCTCCTCCAAATGTGTATCATCACTTTGCATTCTTTGCATCAACAACGCATTCCCCAACAACGTATGCAAAGTCATCAACCCCTGCCTCACCGGCTCCACCGACCCCGGATCCTGCACCCTCACATCCGCCTCCGTCAACCGTGCTCTCGACCGCGCTCCGCCCCTCGAATTGGGACGGTTGTTCCTCCGCAATATACGACGAGTGCTCCCCAGGGGAGCGAGACGGGGGAAGTTGGCTTCCGTTTCTCTGGGGGTGGTGGTTCCCCGCATGGCGGAGGGGCGGGAGCCGGCGAAGGAGGCTTCGTTATTGGTGGTTCCCGGGCCAAAGATTCCTCCTCCACCTTCGGGGGCGGTGGTGGCGGCTGCTCCTCCTCCTCCCAGTCCTCCGATTCTGCTTCCGGGAAGGTCGTCCAATACTCCCAATCCCAAGCCCGCCAAACCTGCCAGACCACCTCCATCGCCAAAACCATTGATACCGCCAACACCGCCCCCTCCCCCTCCGGTCCCAACTCCTCCAATGCCAACAACACCCCCGCCTCCAAACGACGGTGACGATGACCCCGACATGCCCAACAACGCCGCCAATAACGACATGCCATCCGCACCCGAAAGCGACGTCACATTTCCGCCACCATTTCCGCCCCCCAAATCCCCCGACAATCCACCCAAGATTCCACCAATTCCTCCGCCCATTGCATCTTGCGCATGCAAGTCCGAAAAATTTAAAACATTGTCCCTCCCCGCACCGCCACCGCCACCAACACCAACACCATTCGCACGAGCCGCAGCGATGCGATCGGCCCGAGTGGAAAAATTGGTGGCGGTGGCAGTATTCGTGGCATTGGCGGCCGCCGCGGGAAGAGGACGGGGTACCAAATGAATGGTTTGTCCGTCGCACAATCCGGTCACGTCGCGGATGCGTCGTTTGTTTGTTTCTGGTGTTGGATTGGTTTGATTGTTTGTTGCAGTCGGTGTTGGAGTGGTGGTGTTGTTTGCAGTGGTGGTTGAGGTGGCGGCGGTGGTTGCGGTTGTGGCGGTTCCACCACCACTCGCATTGCCCACAACACCGGCGGCAGCAGCAGCCGCTTCTCGATTGACGACGACATCCTCCGGAGCCGACGCGGCAGAAAAATCGGATGGAATAATTGGCACGACCTCCGCGGTCGTTCCTTCCCTCGACACACCATTATTACCTTCATTACCATCATTGCCATCAGCAGTGGCAGCAGCAGCAGTGGCAACGATTGCGCTGCTCGAAGGCACCACCAACAATTCCGTGGGGGCACTGGTCGATCGCGCCGGCGGAATTCCATGCCGGCCATACTGTCTCCCACCAACACCGCCACGACCGCTGACAACGGCAGCACTGCTACTACTGGTAATGCTACAGCTGCTGCTGCTGGTGCCATCGGCGGCGGCGGCGGTATTAATAATCCTCCCCCGATAAATCAAACGCTGCTGCGCCGCAGTCAATCCCGTGACAGATTCGATCTTATCGTGGAGGGAGGTGAGGCAATCGTCGGGATTGACTTGGATTATAAAGTTGGATTCTGATGAGGAATTATTGTGGTTGTGATTGTTGTGGTTGTTGTTGGAACAAGTACTGTGGGCGGTGTCGTCTTTGAGTGCGGTGGTGTGAGAAGGGGGGGATGAGGATGCTGCCATGGGTTGCTGCGGTTGTGGTTGTGGTTGTTCATAATGATTTCGACGCTCATGATCATGCTGTTGTTGCTGTTGTTGTTGCTGTTGTTGGGAAGAGGTGGAGGAAGCAGTATTGTCGGTTAAAAAGCTGGATGCTCTGGGTGTAGTACTGCCACCAGTGCCTGCAGAATAGGCATTCATGGCATTATTACGGCTGCCGACCGTTTTGATGGCGATGGACCAGGTCATTGTCATGATGCTAGATGATACTGTTGTTGCTGTTGTTGTTGTTGTTAATGATGTTGTTGTTGTTGATGTTGTACAATATGATGTTGTTCTTGATGATGTTGTTGTTGATGATTGTGTCATACTATGTATTGGAATATTGTAATTGTGGAATCTGGGAAAGTGCCGGGCCGGCGGGCGGGGTTGATTGGAGGAAGGAAAGAGAAGAGATGATGCGATGGTCGTCGGTGTTGCGATTTCATTAAATTTTTGCACGAAGTCATTTGTAAACACTGTTTTATATTCATAGGTATTTACAATAACGGTTGTAAAAATTATTTACTCCTAATAAATAATTGAGGAACCATCTAATATGTAGGAGTAATGTATTTTCATATTTTCATTTAAGCAATTTTACCTTTATGACCGTAAAAGCAGTAAATCGTGAGAATTATGATGTCTCCATTATTATTTTTTTGTCTGTGTCTTCCATTAGATAATTCTCGAAACTCCCAAGCGACTCCCGGTCAACGAGTTGTGCCACGTGTAACTAAATACTGACTATTAGATTTATTGATAGTTGTTATTGTATGTTATCTCTCTCTCTCTCTCTCTCTAGAGAGAGAGCGAGAGAGAGAAAGAGAGAAAGAGAGAAAGAGGAGACATCCTGCCTGTGGGACTGCACTGGAAGACACGGTACGGGTAGGGTACGACATACTGTATTGTCCCGGTACTTTCTCGTACATACTTCTGTCAGTATTTATCAAATCAGACCTCGAGCACG
>JALLAR010000377.1:0-16522 GCA_036939335.1 Conticribra guillardii
TGCTGTGCCACATTGCTGTTGTTGTATTGATTGTTTTTCTTGATGTTCCTCCTCCTCCTCCTGTTCCTTCTGTTCCCGTTTCTTCTCTTCCAGAGTCAAAGTCATGTTGTCAATCCCACCACTACTACCACCACCACTCCCACTACTACTACTATTTGATATGACACCACTATTGTGCAGTACTTCCAGATCGCTGCTGCCTTTGTCGCCGTCTTTGTGGTGGTCATTGCTTTTGTGGCTGTCGTTGTTGTTGTTGTTGATACTAATAATAGTAGCAGTAGTAGTGGTGGTGGTGGTGGTGGTGGTAGTATCATGGTTGTCATTATTTTCAGACGTGACATCCATAGTTTGAACATTGCTCTGGAGGTTGATTGCGTCTCCAGCTGAAGCTGCTGCTGCTGTTATTGTTGCTGTTGTTGTTGTTGTTATTATTATTGCTGTTGCTGCTGATACCGTTTTTGCCGCATCATGAATCAAATCAATCGCATCATCAGCAGTCGCCTCCGTTGCCTCCGTTGCCTCCGATGGTATGTCCATTGTGTCGGTCGTGCCACCGGTTCCATTTGCATCGTTCCCGTCGGCGCCGTCCGAACCGTCGACATGACTGGTACTGCTGCTGCTGTCATTTGCATTCGTAGCATCATTATCGGTATCGGTATCGGTAGCGTCAGTATCATTGTTATTGTTGTCGTTGCTATTGCTGTTGTTGCTGTTGATGTCGGTATTGTTTTCGCCACGATCTTGATGTTCATCATGTTGATTCTTATTATTTTCGCAATGACGAAGAAGACGACGACGACGACGATGGAAATGACTGACTCCGGCAGCTGCGGCGATTACCAAAAAAAATGGCATTGAAAATAATGATGATGATGCTGAAGTAGTACAATTACTATCTACAATGCCGGGGTTCTGAAAATGGAGATGGGTCAGGCACGGCAGGCCAGCGGGGATGGAGAATAATTAATTAATTTGAATGACGTTGGCGAAGGTTCTTGGCGATTGGCGATGTCCGCAATACAAAAAAAACACGATCGCTTTGATTATTGCGTGCGACTTTCGACATTTTCATCTTTTGCGACGACGACGCCGACTGCAAAAAAAACGAACGCGACCTTCTCGTAAATAATACAATAATAACAACAAACATGAAACAATAATAGTGTTGTAGTAATTCTGATCTCCCCATCATTGAGATTGCATCATTAGAATCATTACATCATCATTATTATTCCGATAAATAATATCCAAATTTCGTATTTCGAATTCGCCACCATTATTGTATTGTATTGGATTGTATTGTATTGACGTCATTGTCGTCATTGCCACTGCGTGCCGTCATTACGAATATATAAAAGTGATTGAACATCATGTGGCAAGCATTCAAACACGACTTGAACGAATTGGTCGGTGAAATTGCCACCACTGTTACTACTAATACGAATATAAACAATAATAACGATGACGATGACGACGATGATGATGCAGAGTACTACGACCACGACCACTATGATACCAGCATGGATGTCAATGACGACAGCAACACAGAGGATGGCAGCAATGACAATGATGATATTCATAACGAAGACGAACAACGGGATGGATCGTATCATCATCATCATCATCAAGAGCCATCGTCATTCCCACTACTATTGTCGCCGCAAGAGCGAGTGGAACGATTGTGCACCCTGCAAGACACCTTTCTTGCACCCCTCTTGCCACCGCCACCGCAACAAGAAGAAGACAACAAACAACAAGAAGAAGAACAAGAAGAAGGAGAAAATGAAATGGCAGCATCAATGATGCAGCGTCATGGTATTGATGGCATTGGCGGGGATGCTAGTGATTCAGCAATAGAGCTGGATCAAGTTGTAGAATTGGTAAACACGAATGAACCGACAGACGAGCAATATCAGCAGCAAGAGGAAGAGGAAGAGGACATTCGACAATTTTTATCCACCTTTGATATTGATGCGCATCAAGATGAAATTAAATCATTGTTATCATCATCATCATTATCATTATTCTTATCATCTCCTCCTCCTACTACTACTACCACTTCCTCCAAGTTCAGCAATAACAATCATGGCCATCATGACAAAAACGCTGCTGCTGCTGCTGCTGCTGCTGATGATGATGATGATGATGATGATAATCACGAGGGCGGCAATGCTGCTCACGGCGACGACTTACAACGGCAACTCACCCCACTTCAGCGGCACTACAAACACTTGGTCCGAACAACCCATCTCGTTACGCATACGGAGTTTTGGACCAGATATTATTATCGATGCAATGTGGGACGTCAGCGGCGGCAGTGGCAGCAACAACGACAACAGCAGCAACGACAGCAGCAACGACAACAGCAGCAACGACAACAGCAGCAACAACGACAGCGATTGAAATTGGAGTGTCGGCAGAAAAAACAACAACAACAACAACGACAACAACAAGAAGAGGAGGAGGAGGAAGAAGAATTCTTCTCCCACGAAGTCAAACAAGTATCCAACGCCGCCATACACATGACCAAATCATTATTGGCATTTGTTGCACCACCACCATCATCATCATCGAGAACAACATCCTCGGTCATTCCAACAACATTGACATCGACATCCACATCCACAGCATTAACAACACCAACAGCATTAACAACATCAACGACATCCACAACAAAATCAAAGCCATCATCATCATCATCCTCGACAACAACAACAACAACAACAGCAACAACAGCAGCATCGAAATCGGCAGCGGTATGGGCATCGGCGGTAGTTGGGACCGTGGGCAATGCGACAAAATCTTTGGGGATGCAATTGGCATTGGAGGAGGATGAGGATGAGGAGTATGTGTTGGAGGAGGATGTTGGTAGTAGTGATGATGATGATGTTGATGATGATGTTAGTGGTGATGATGATGATGTTAGTAGTGGCAATGATGGGGGAATGCAAAAGAAGAAGGGCATGGGGTTCCATCGGCACGATGAAAAAGATGACGACGACGACGATGAAGAAGAAGAAGAAGAAGTGAGCTTGGGATGGGACTCGGATGATTCCGAAAATGATGATGACGACGACGACGACACCAGCAGCAGCAGCAATGATGAAGAACAAGATGATGACGGCCATGACTCTGATGAAGATTCCCACGAGGTAGCATTCACCACCGACGACAATGACAGTCATTACTATGCACCCCCAACTCCCCTTCCCTTGACTGAAAGCCTCGATGTTATCAAGCTGCGAAGAAATTTGATGCATTCCGAAGGAGAGAGGAATGATTGGATGGGAATGGTGGAGGAGAGGAATGAAGAGATTAGTCGATTGAGGTTGTTGACTTTGGAGCGACGTCAATTGTCCAGCGGCGGTGATGGTGATGGTGATGGTAATCATGGTCTAGCGTATAACTTGCGACGAGAGGTGGAGTGGTTGAGATGTTTGGTGGTGGCTGCCAACAATAACGCCGCAGACCCGAATCAGCAAAGGGACAACGTGAATGCATTGAAAGCAATCACTGCTCAAATGGCAATCGACCTTGATAACGAGAAAGAACAAGGCGCTAGCCGAGCAAAGCCATCGACTCCAACCAAACATGAAGACTTGTTGGTTGCGGAAAGTAGAATTCAGGAATTACAAGCACAAATTGAAACCATCAGGAACGCACTGCTTTCTGATAACATGTGCCAAGATGATGGTACTCAACTAGAAACCCAATGCATTATCGACATCAACAACGCCACTGCCGCTCGAGAACGTCTACATGAACAGCAAATACAACAAGCTCAACTACGAGATCAGATCAACAAAATGAAAGAGAAACTCGAACGCGCCCAAAATAAAACGAAGGAAACCAACGACATCATATCCCAACGTCAACGGGCACTAGAATCTCTGAAAGAGAAGGCGCAGTTGCAACAAGCACCATTGGCTGGTGCTCGTGATAATAATGCGAAAGTGTCATCCACTCCTTCTTCTCCGCCATCATCGGATGCGTCTTCTCTGTTGCACGTGGCCACTCCAGATTCTTCCATGTCGAGCGGAGTGCAGGTTTCAGTGGCTTCGGAGGTGCCAGCGGGAGATTGGGATAACGAGTGTGATACAAACGTGTATTGAATAGGTCCTTTAGATAGATACATTATTACTTACTTTGTTTGTGCACTTGAAATTAATGCACAAAAATAACACTTGGGCACATAAATAATAGAAGACTTTTAAATTATCAGTAGCTGCAGAAACTGCATCATAGATAACAAGGGGGGTAGGAACAAAATCGGGGTAAAATATTTACATCTTCATGCGGAAAATCCCAACATTTCAAAAATAGGATACTACACAACATGAGTCTTCCAGCTATTCAGAAACACACATGTGCTGACCATGATTCACCGAAGAATATTTTGTAATATTGCAGTTTCGTTCATTGCAATAAAATTTGGTAAATCATTTACATTATTATGTACATTTACCAGTCATAATCTGCTCCACCTGGCACTCGTGTTCCGCCAAAACCCACTTCATCGTCCTCCGGAGACCAATCCGAATCCAATCCCAAACTCTTCAATCGTCTCGTTTGATAATACTCCTTCAAATCCAATGCCGTCTCTTCTTGCTTCATGTAAATCAATGTATTTTCCAATGCATGACGTTCCGATTCTCGAACCAAGGCACACAATTTTTGATTCTTTGACAAACCAACCCCATCAGCACCATCATCAGCATTAGTACCATTACTACTGCTACTACTCTCTTCCAAATCCTCCAAAGCCTTTTGACAAGCATCCACCACCGCCAATACCACCTCCCTCTCATTCTCCTCACTCACCGGCTCGCTCATGAATTCCCAAATCTCCTTCCTAAAAATACTTTCCAACAAGAATGCATCCCTCCCACCCAATTTGACCAATCTCAAAAATTGAATCATGGCCGGATCAGGCTCCCCCGTCGAACCTATACCACCGGTAACATCGAATAATTGAAGCGGTTCCATCGGCGCCAAATCGTAAGTTTCGTATTCCAGCACGTCCAACTTATCGTCCCTAAAACGATCGTTGTCGGCAACCTCAAACGACAATTCCGAAGTGATTGCCGATCCGCGCGCGCCAATCATGCCACTCGTCCCACCGGCACTGCGCGAATATTGACACATGGGGGGAACGAATCCATGATCCAGCAAATATTCCGCTGGTCCCTTGGGACCGTACGAAATTCGAATTTCCTCTCCCGCCGCCATCTTTTTGCCCGATTTGAGCAATGCTCCCTTGGCGGAGCCCCAGAGGGTACCGATTCCTCCTCCCATGATTTCGTACGAGTCGTAATCGGCATGGGCGGCGATATCTAGATAGGGGAGGAGGCGCAGGGATCCATCGACGAAGAAGGAGCGGGAGCGGATGATGGCGACGGCGTAGCGAAAGCCTTGGAGGGAGAAACACGGTCGTTCTTCCGTTGTTTCGGAGGACGATCCTCCGATGGCGAGGGTGACCGATGGCGGAAACATGTCTCTGTCCAGAGCCCAGACTTTTTCTTCCAACCAAGCCGCGTCGTCGTCGATGTCGTCCAACAGTCTGTAAATCTTTTTGGTGCTGCTGCTCTGCAACAGTTCTTGATCTTGCTCGTTCCACAGTAAGGGATGCAAATCGGTCATTTCGTCATGGGAAGGAAGGGTGGCGATGTAGGCGGACATGAGCGCCTCAATGGGAGGTTTGCGAATGGGCAATGGTACCCCCTTGGCCGCACCGTTCGAATCGATATTCAATCTGGCCATTTCGTTCAAGAGGAGCAAGGCCAAGAGACCAATGTCGCCGGTCCATCCGTCGTATCCTTCGGGAAGTGCGTCCTTGTAGACCAGTTTGGTGGCCAGGTGGGGCATGAGTGCGAGGCCGCTGCCGTCCGTGTCGAAGTAGGGGAGGGCGGCGATGGTTTGGTCGGCTTTCGAGATGCTTTCGGTGGCGAGGAGGCCCAGGCGAGGAGTGCTAGCGTCGTCGTCGTCGTCGGACAAGAGGACGGCGACTTTGGCATTGAAGGGTTTAAAGACTTCGTTTCCGTGGGCGGAGAGAGCGTCGTTGGCGAGTTTGGCGAGGGTTTCTAGTCTCTTGACTTTGTCAATATTGCTATTGTTTGATGACGATGACGATGGCGATGACGATTCTGTTGCTGTGGAGGCGGCAAGAGCACCGGGCCGTCTGCTGCTGCTGCTGCTGCTGCTGAGTGTTGTTGTGGATTGACGACCATTGTTTAGCTGCTGCCGGTGGACGCAACTCGTGCTACTGGTGGGAGACCATGCAAAACTGGAGCATGTTTGGGCCACTATTGTCAGCCATACCGTGCCGCTCTTTATTATGAATGAGATGGATCTCATTGTGGTGGTTGAGGTGGTTATGTCAACAGTGGACCAAAATCTAAATATTTTGTATGGTACTTTACCATATTATTTACGAAAAATTAGACAAATCTTAAAGACAAAAACTTATTACAATAAAGGTAACCTTATATCAAGTAAGATTTATTTACCGATGTGAGTTAAAAGAAATGGTAGACCGAGGCCGCATAATGTGTCTCACTCGCAAACAGCACACAGCGCAGCACACAGCACACAGCGAAAAGAGCAAGGTAAAAAAGCGGCAATCAAAGCGAGGCGAGGTGCGTAGTATCTGTGCGTATCCACCTGCATCCACAATGCCGAACGGAGAACAATAATTAAGTAACAGCTCTCTAGTAGCGTGTCTTGGGTGATTCAGTTTTAATGGAGATTGATTCAAACAGATAGTATTGGAGTGGTATCTACTATCTACTATTGCGTTTCACACATTTGTTGTAGAAAAGAGCGTCTCCATTATGCATGTCGTGGCTCAAGGTATATTTTTATCTATCAGGGCTATTTGCCGGCCTTTGTCATGGCGCGGCGGTGTGTGGTGAAATAATTGAAAGTGGAAGAAGCATGTATAACGGACTTCCTTGAATAAAAGGAGATGGATTTGACATGCATGAAATCGATCTTGCCAACAGATGATTAGTATTTATCCTTTTACATTCGACATGTGTGAATAATAATTTCAATCATTGTAGAATACTCGCTTGAATGATTATTATTATTTTCAATGTTACAATTTTTACGCTCACCCTCATACTCGATCATTTTTATTATTATTTAGGACCAATACTAAAAATCATTTGGCGTACAACACGAATTGGGGAAAAAAAAACATCCAAAATTGAGAATTTATAAAACAAAAAAACCCAAAGCACAAAATAATGCAACCGTTCACCCAATCTTCCATGATGAAAGCATGCGCAATAGCCATGTTGATGGCTATACGTGGTGTGAAACGCAACTCACTAACACCCTCGGGAGCGGTAGCTGCGTGGGTTGTGGGATTTGCAAGTATTTCTTGTGGGTTGAGAGGTTTTTTATTGCTCTTGTTTTACATGGTGAGTAGTTTTTGGTATTGAATATTTGAAAAGGGTCGAGTATTTTTCATGTCTGTCATTATTATTTTTAATCAATAGAATACTCATTGACAAACGTGTGCAACATCACAATATCCCTTGATATTCTTTTAAATACAAACAATAAACAATTTGATACACACCAC
The DNA here is from genome assembly GCA_036939335.1 of Conticribra guillardii. Lineage (NCBI taxonomy): Eukaryota > Bacillariophyta > Thalassiosirophyceae > Thalassiosirales > Thalassiosiraceae > Conticribra > Conticribra guillardii. Next base: position 7,589 of record JALLAR010000377.1, read on the forward strand.
TATATCAAAATCAAATGAAACAAATCCACGATATTAAATCCACCTCAACATCATAAATCATTCAACAATATGTGCTAAATATTGTACAGGTCGGAACGAAAGCAACAAAATACAAATCCAATCTAAAATCCCACCTTGATCAATCGTCAGTGGATTCATCCTGTAGGGGTCCCAGTCAAGTATTGGCATGCAGTGTTTTAGGTGCTGCGTTTCAACTGATTCATGTGATTTACTGTGGAAAAGAAGAATCTATCGGTAGGTTTAGGTTGATTTATATGTTCCCCTTGTAATGCGAAAAATTACTGGGAAAGCCCCGTGATTATCTCATTATACACAATACTCACACACTTTGCCATGTTCATGCACACAACCGATCGGTTTTTGCAATTTTATAGATTTCAATAAATCCACCCTTTCGTCCTCATTGGTATGCGCCCTCATTGCCCACCATGCCACCAGTTTAGGTGATACACTGGCATCCGAGTTGGGGATATTGTCCAAAAGTCAACCTATTTTGATTACTACTGGAAAGCGAGTTCCACCTGGAACTAATGGTGGGATCACTTTGATGGGGACGGTGTTTAGTGCCATTGGAGGGTTCATTGTTGGGGCTGGGTGAGTAAAAACTGCATTGCCTTCGCGTAACATCTATCTTACCAAAATTTGGAACTTTTTTGCATGATTTATTCTAACGAAAGCTTTTTATTTTGTCGTTATTGATCTTTGCAATTGGCACTTATTTTTCATTAGAGCGGCTATTCTCGACATGTGCAGTGGCCTACACGTAAATACAATTGCATACATTCTTTTTGGAACGGTATGTGGGTTAATAGGGAGCATCATTGATTCGATTTTGGTGAGTGGAGAGTGTTGACAAAGTTCGTTTTCTTCCTTCAACTAAGTTCATTTACACTTACAATATAGGCGGTTGATCATGTTCGTGTATCAAAAACAATGATTTAGGGTGCTACAGTTCAAGTAACGTATTTTGACGAAGATAAGAAAGTTATCTATTCTTGCTCTTCTAGAAAACAAAATCCGTCGCCAAAGACGGTTCGTATCTCGGGACGAGAAATACTGTCCAATGTGCAGGTCAATATGGTTAGCATTGTGTTGACATCGGCTATTGGATCGGTAATGGGGCCATTTTTCTTTTAACTGGTTTGACGTCCTGGGATTGCACTTTGCCACGTTTAAAACCGGTAGATCGTACTATACGGCAATCAGAAGACACGGATTAAAGTTCAATCCATGAGTTGGTCTATCCTTTTGCCAAGTTCTAATGTTGCAAGCAATCCGGTAGAATTCAAAAGAATTGGCGATGGAATGGAACAAAGAAGCAAAAATAAGAGGCGATCTCGCGATAGTGTTCCTGCAAGGGCGTTTGGGAATCTCCATGAGTTTCATTCTTTAGTGCATAAAATGAGCAGAAATCATCCGCCCCTTTACACACCACTATTTGCTCTACGCTTTTACGTTGCTCTGCGTCACACTACTTCGTTATGTTACTTACGCGAAGGACGAAAGGCGCGAGAGAGAAAGTTTTAATGATATTTGTATTTGTGATCAATTTTCGTGGTCAGCAGAGCACTCATTTTAATATTTTGCGCTAAACAGGTTTTCACCCCATCGAGGAATGATTTGTGCTCGCGGTCTCGAATTTCAAAATAAAAAACGACAAAGCGAAGCAAGCAAACAAACAAAAAGGAATCTAGAGCAAGTTCACTCTTTGGATCTGATTGCCTTGGAGAATCAAGGCTTCTGATACACCAGTTTCGATTAAGGGTAAGCTCGTTCGAACGAAGTAATTTGCCAATTCGCTTTTACTTTGGCACATCGTGTTCGTCCAAGTTGGTTGTGAATTACAATAACTCACAGCATTTTCTTTCTGCGCACGTTGGACCTCAGATGAACCATTGGATAACGCAAGCGGTTATCTTCGGGTTTGCAGTCAGTGGCGCTGCTGCAGCCCCTGATGTCAACGAGATTCTTGCCCATGTTTCCCAGTGTGCAAATGCAAACATAGATCCCACATCAAGTTGCTTGGTGTCCAAGACTAATGATTTCTTTGAGAATGGTCCTTCCGAAAATGGACCTAGTAGGCGAAGATTTCTTGAAGAGTGTAGCCCACCTCCTATAGACGAACAGATGTTGCGAATGATTATGAATGGTTCCAAGCAACAGTGTACTGATTCGGGATTTGCGATCTCCGATGAGGAATTCGAGAGCACAGTCGGTGAATATTTGACGGTATTTGGTGCCGATAGCTGTTGGCTGGCTTTTTGTGAGGAAAACCCGTCAATTCTTGGAGATGATGACGATGATTATACTGTCATGAATTATACTGTCACGAATAATGAGAGCGGAATGAAATTTCTTGGCATTGCTTTTGAGTACGTACTTCAGTGCGCTGAGTTAAATTTCGACACTGGATCAGTTGGCAAAAAATGCATGACGGAGAATGCATTTAATATATTCATGCATGGGCCTCAAAGTAGACGTCGGTTCCTTCAAGACTCTTCTGGCGCCGATAATTGCACTCCTCCAGGCATGAACGAGCAGGACTTGGTGTATATTTTGTATATGTCCAAGGAAATGTGCTTGAATTCAGGAGTGCCCGTGTCCGATTTAGATTATTCAGACTCTCTTGACGAATTATTGGAGTTTTGGGGATCTGATAGTTGTTGGATTGCCTTTTGCGAGGAATCATTGAACCCATCAGTAATGTTCTTGAAGTTATTGTATCAAGAAGTTGCTCAATGTGCTAAGGCAGATCTCGACCTTGATTCATGCCTTGTTGAGGAAGCATTCGGGCTCCTCTTTTCTGAACATATTGCCGACGACGACGATTTTGGGGGACTCAGTCAAAGGAAGGTTCGCAGAGCCCTTGGTGAGACTGAAGATACCACTCTGTGCGAAGAACCACTTAGTGCATTCGAACTTGATTTTAAGCTGAATTTGCTACTTGCAGAAGCTGAAGAAAAATGCAAAGAGTCTGACAAGGTGTCTGAAGCCGGCAAAGTTGACATGCTAAAAATTGAATTTAAGAAATTGTTCAGTGCGAATCATTGCTTGGGGATTGAGGTGTGTGGTGATAGTGACGGTCAGGGTGAAATCAACGCATCATTTTTAGAGTTTGTTGAACAAAGCACTGTTGGTATGATGGCTCAATGCGCGGGTGTAGATGAAGCCTCGTGTGTATTTCATATGTCGATGGAAACTCTGCATGGGATGAAACATCTGGATATGTGCAATCCACCAGATGTCGATGGCTATGTTATTGAGCAGATTGTAATGCATGTCACAGAGTACTGCACTGCGACAGGAGCGCCAGTCGAAGAAAAACATGTCGTTGATGCCAAAGATGCACTAATGGACCTGGTTGCAAAACCGCAATGCTGGGAAGACATATGTAGCCAAGAGGCCAAAGATGTGATTGTTGGAGAATGGATGGATGTTTGCGCAACAATTGACATGATTTTTTTGCTTCCTGGTACTTCGTCAAACCAGCTTGAAAATGATAAGCTAAGGTGCATGATGGAATACATCCTATCAAAAGAGACGCCTGCTGATTCCAGCTTGGAATGCAGTATGTTGCATCTTGACCAAGATGTATGCGACAAAGACATTGTTCATGACAGTTACTTGTTTTGCAGTGATGATGTCAACGCACCCACTGCACCGCCTTCAAAAATGCAGTTTTCAATGAGCTTTGCATATGATTCATATGATGAGTATGACTGGGCGCAGCAATACGATCCCGGCATGAGTTTCAGCTATGCATTTGGCAATGTTGACGACTTCTCCATGTCATTTAATCATCATGGCGGAGGAAGCAGCGGAGACGAGCATCCAGATATGCAGGAATATATTGAAGAGGTGTGCGGTTTGATTGACGATCTGAAAAGTGACGTTGGCCAAAAATGTTTGCGACCAATTTGCGAAATTGGAGTAGAAGGTGCTTTTGGAGATAACTATGACGATGACTCGAACTATGCAAATATGATCACATTTCCTCCGACTGAATCATCGACAACCACAAGCCCATCTATCACTCCTACAACTACAACGCCCTTGCCAACAATGAAACCGACTACAAAGCCAACTAGTCAACCAACATCCTCAACACCAGCAGAACTTGGATCCGTTGATGTTTCTTTCGAGGTCGCTATCAAATTAGAGGGGATTGACGTTTCCGACCTCGATTTCATGGCATTAGAACCGGTGGTGAAAGTGCTTGAAAAGGCGTTTGTAAGTATGTTGCCAGAGGGTGCTCGAGTCCGTCTTCTCAAAGTTGGAGGGGTGGCTGTTTCACGCCGCGTTCTTCGCTACCTAGAAGATAGTATTGCCACGAGTGGTGTTGATGTTGAATTCGAAGTTACAATGACGAAGCAATGTGATTCTGCCAAATGTGAGGATTCCGCAGAAATTGCCAATGCTCTTTACGATGAGGTGACCGCAGACCTCAAAACAAAAGTTGAAGATGGATCAGTTTCCTCGGCCATCCAAAAAGAAGCTGATGATGAGGGAGTATCGCAACTTAAGAATGTCACAGTCAATTCCAGCTCACTCAAAGTTAGTGCAGCAAAAGTCACCGTCACTGAGGGTACTAAAAACGAAACACCAGAAGTTCCTAAAGACGACGATGATAATGCCTCTGTTATGCAAGGACATGGAGTTACTCTATCCATCATGGTATTGGTTGTCTCGATGCTTTCATTCCTCTCCTTATGAGATTTCTCACCAAGCATTCTATCCACAGAACCAAGCAAAAGCTGGGAAATCCAGTTGATGGAAGATTTGTTGCTATCTAATCTATGGCTCCATGATGTCGCTCTGCAATGTGGTGGCAAGACTATTATTTGTTTACATTATAGTTATCAAGTAATTTACTAAGCGATCTCTTGTATCATGCAGATACAGAGGCATAGGAAATTGGGTTTTATGATGTTGCTCTGCCATGTGGTTGAAGAGAAAGACTAGCAATTTGTCTACGTTATAGATATCAAGTAATTTAATCTCTTGCATTATGCGGCAACAAAATTGGTTAGAGTTTTTATTTTGATTAATTTCATACCAATAGAGTCATTTGCATTTTTTCATTGGTTTTGATTCATTGGATTCTACTCCTTCATCAATGTTCTATGGTACTGTCGTTAAAATTGCGCATGGTCTATATTTTGTCTCTAGTAAGCAGTCTAGAGTGGAATTGCTCGAAATTGCGATAGCAGCAGAGAGCAGAGCAGAGTGTTTCGTAATGTTGCATCCCAAAAAATACAAGAGGATTATTACCACAACATGATAGCAGGTTAAAATGCGTATCGCCACTGAAGTAACCATAGAACTACTCCAGGTACTTTAGTCTGCAAGAAAAATATCAAACTTTCTGCCTCTCTATTCAACGTCTCAGTCATTAAAAGTCATGGTTCGTTCTTCCAATCTATGTTTTACAATCTTATAAGCTGACAAAATAATCTAAGCGAAAGATGCCTGCATCACATACTATTGAGGTTGAACGCAGTTGGTTATGACTCTACTAATGTTAAGAATAGTAGAGTAGCTCTCAAAAATATAATAAATAACACAATTCTTCTCTAGAGGATTGAGTGAGCATATTCATGGAAGATAAAGTTTTCCCGAATGCATTCAACCATTCACAACAACAACAGATGTCACAGACGGCCACCACCCACAGCCAGTGTAACTTACTCGCCAAAATACAACCGCACACTATCCTCTATCTACGCATATTGACTAATTCCAAGAGTTAAAACATCTCTAATCTCTCATTTGCTTCCTCCATCCTTCATCGTTGACTTGATAGCCCTGTCCCATAAGTATCCGTTGTCGCATCATCATCATGATCATCCTCGTCTACAGTATTATTATGTGGAATCGTCTCATCGTCCGAATACTCATCTGGAGCATGCAAAGTACAATTAATCACTTTGGCAGCCAAAGCTTTGGACACTTGACACGTCAGCATTTGAAAGATACTGGAATTCGTATTTGTTGTGGAAGAGTCTGGTTCGTTTTCGGGCATGGTTACAAGGGAGCCGTCGGTGACGGTTTCATCGTCACGTGCGGGGAGTTGTTTATCGAGTTCGGATCCTACGGTTTTTCCAATTTTTGTAAAGACGGACGATTCGTAGAGCGTCTTAACTACTTTGAGAAATCTTACAAAACTAAAGTCGTTGTTGAGGGACATCTGTGAATACATGGGTTGGATGAGGTAGTAAAGATTAGTGCAATGCTCTTTCGCAATGGCAAGGTTAAAAAATGGGATAAAAGACAGCCATCCCATAATAATAATGGTTTTGCTTTGCCTCGCAGAACATGGTATTTTGCTCAATTTCAACTCACCTTGGGCACAATCTCCCCCTTATCACTCTTGGTACTCCACAAATATGGCAAATCAACCATAACCCCCGTATGACAACAATCTATTATACAAGTAACAGTCACCCCCTTCTTCATGGGCGCAAACAAAGTTTTAAAGAGCAACGTATCCCTCACAATCCCCGTCTCCTCAAAATCAGAAGGAAGAAATGCCTCATCATAGCTTTCACTTTCCGAATCAATCGGAGAATCCAAAACACGGCATCCATGCCCCGTGAATAGAACAAAGACCGCATCACCGGGTTGAGACATTTCCGCCAATTGCTTGAATGCCTTGGTAATATTCTGATGAGTTGGTGGTTCGTGTGTTTTATCATCCATGAGCACCGTCATGAGATCATTCGACTCTGGAAATCCATAGACATTGACCAAAAAGTCTTTCATCGATCGAACATCATCATGCGATGCCCTGAGTTGCGCATCCGGTGTTTTTCTGTAATTGCATCCAATGAGAAGGGCCCGTTTCTTGTTCACCCCATTTTTAAAGTCGGGGGGCACGAGCGAAAAGGGCGCATTGAGATCAAATTTGTAAGAGGATGTGAGGGCTGGGAATTGATTGAATCCCACGCCTTGCATTTCGGTTTTCATTTTTCGTAGGAGGTCGGCCCAGGACATGGTGGTTCCTGATCCTGGATTGGTTCCGTCGTTGAGGACGAGTGTGTCGAAGGAGGCAATGGTTCGATCGACGGTGTATCCGGCGGTGTCTACGGTTTCGTCGTCGTCGTCGTCGTCGAATAGGTTCTTGTGGTCGAGCATGTGTCCTTGGGCGACGTTGTTGGCTTCGGATTCGGTGTCGTACATTGCTTTAAGGAGGGCGTTGCAGCAGGCTCCTCCGTGGGAGAGGCCGGGTTCGCGGGTGCTGGATACGACGTCAAATTCCTGGATGGAAGGAGTGAGAATAATGAGAAATTCAGGCACCACATGATATAATGGAATATAATATAATATATCGCATGCAATATATATTAATGTATTGAAACACTCACCTCGCTCGTAGGCAAATCCCACACCTTGCCATACCTCCCAAACTGCCCCCCCAAAATGCGGACATTGCTGGGAACAAACGCCGCGCACTTGGTCCCATACTCCTCCGCCGTCAAACTGCTCACCGTCCTCCCCAGATCGGGATCGTCCCTCCTCGTCAAGGGAAGGTTGGAGGAATTATTGGCCACGACTTGGAGGTAGGCCATGAGGTCGGCCATGTTGAGGTCGAGGTTGACGGAATCGTCCGAGATGGGGGCTTTGCGGTGACGGTGGTGGCTGGATCTGCCATCGTGATGTGAGGATCGATTGCCGTCATTGGTATTGTTGTTGTTGTCGTAGCCATTGTTATGGTGGTGGTGGTTGCCGCTGAGAGGGGAGAGTGATCGAGAAATATTCCCATGTTGTGGCGATGCCGAGCCGTGATTGTTGTTGTTTGAATTATTTCGGGAGTGGCGACTTCCGCTCTCTCGCTCGTAATACGTTCGATCCTTGTTGTTGCGATCTCGATCTCTGTCGCGATCTCTGTCTCGAGACGAGCGATGCTTGCCGCTGCTACTTCGTCTGTTTGTCGTGTTGTTGTTGCTATCCCTTTCCATTTCTCTCGTGTGCATTGCTCCTCTATCGGATGAATTATTATTATTGTTGTTATTGCTTTTTTTGTTGCTTTTGCTATTGTTGTTCTTGCCTTTATTATTGTAGTACTCCTGCTGTTCGTCTTGATGATCGTCGTCGCCTTGGTTGTCGGGGCGAGAGGGCGTGGTACCCATTACAACTACCTATTACGACAATTAGTGGACTGCCCGTACAATAGACGACCCAGACTACAATAATTCTTCCAACGTGTATTCGAAATTGGAATGCTCTGGTTGGAGAGAATTCTTCAGAATTCAGCAGTTACTACCATTTAGCATTCCTTCGGAGTTGTTGCTGTTGGTTGTTATTATTGTGGTTGGCGTCGTTGTCGCGTCGATCATCAAACAGTCCGTCGCGGAAGCCGTCATTGCGGCAGGAAACAAAAAAATGCTGAACCCGTAAAAACAGACGCAGTCCCAAATAAAATCCAATTCTATCCTCCAAACAACATGCATGTGGATTGCTTCTTCTTGAATCGTTCAATCTTTCTTGAGCACGTAGGAAACAATACTGCACCTAGACGTGTAACGAGAATCCTAAATCTAGCTTCATGTGAACTCACACAAGATGTGCACCAAACCGACAAACTAAACGAAGATGCATGACGTCATCTGGGACTTGTTAGAAAAATTAGAAGAAAGTCGAATGGAAATTGTTTCTAGCTTTTTCCGTCTTCTTGGATTTTGGAATATAAACATATACATGGTCGTATGTAATAATATATATATTTTGGTACATGTATCGGTTCAATTTGTATGATGATGTTGTAGTACCTATCTAACGGTAAAAATAATATTTTCCTTGTAGGAGTACTAGTAGAGTAACACTGACACATGGCATGATGTTGTTATTACTGTTACTGATATGATACAAGATACCATTTGTACACACTCTGTTGCAGAAAATATGTGTGACTTA
>JALLAR010000378.1:0-19623 GCA_036939335.1 Conticribra guillardii
TTTGAAGCCTAGCTCTGCTCCATCGTCTGATCCATCGTCTGAGCCATCATTATTGGTGTCTTCTGGCATTCCGACAACTGCCATTCCGACAACTGCTCAACCGTCAATCAAGAAATGTGTTGCTATCCACCCACCTACACCATTGGACTATACTCAATGGGCTGGACCCCACTCTTGTCCTTCTGATAAAACGCTTTTTGTTCTTCGCTTCCATTCTGATATTAATCCTTTGGATAATAAGATGTTTTTGTATAGTTCGGATTTCACCAAACTTGAATTTGAATGGGATACTCCTTTTCCTAATCAAGTTGGTCATAAATCAAAATGTCTTTTTAAAAGTGGTATTTCTTATCATTTTTTCATTGCGGATTTTGGAAATGATGGTCTTTGTTGTGGTGGTTACTATGAAATTTTCTTGGGTGGTGTACTTTTGAAAGCATGCAGTGATTTTGGTCCTTCTGATGTTGTTCTCGTCACTTAACTAAATAAAGAGTGTTAGGGATATCTATTTTTCTTTTTTCATTTCACTATGTTTATCAGATGTCTTTACTTGTATATAGAAAACTGTTTTTTTTTTCATCTGGATAGGTCCATGTGTTATCACTGTTAGTGTGAAAGAAAAGAAGAAATGTATTAGTTTAGGCAGGTCTGTGTTAATAATATCTTGTATGACACTTTCTGCAAATGTAACTCACAATGACAAACCACTGTTTAGTAACACCATACTACACATATTACTACCAGATCACAATGCCTTATGATGTGTCTAAAGTAGGATTTGCCTTTAAATAAAACTGCCAGGAGTGAAAAATGGGTAATTCAGGGTATTTTGGTAGAGTAGATGTGAACAGTTTGTGCAGAATCTTGGAAAAATCTACGCTCATCAATTTTGGAATGTGGCCATAAAAAGTGGCTATTTGGTTATATCTCGAATGGGACTATCTGTTAATATATGTTTTTTTGAATTTTTTCACTTTTTTAGTGCCCCTCAGAGAAAATGATTAACAATTTGTGCTTTTGCTGAGTGAACAGAGTTATGTTGAAAAATCACATTTTTATTTCAGTTTTGGTTAGCTCTCGTTGAGTAGAACATTTTAGAATACCGCATGGTGATGTTTCGCATATTATTAAAAAAAATATAAGTGCAGTATTTTTTCTAGTAAAACTTTAGCCTTTACGGCCACTTTCCAAACACAATACGGTAAACTTACACATAATTAGTTAAGTGATAAAATAATTTGACCGTAAAAAGTGGTTATTTGGACGTATCTGGTCAAATAGAATTGATTGGAATACTTTGTTAAAAAAATCCAGTCATTGCGTAGAAAATCAAGGTTTTCCGAAACCACTAACAAAATAACTAGCCAGCTCCAAAAATGACCCTGTCAAAATTATTCATGCATAAATGCCATAAAAATACATGATTGTTCATTTATCATTATAAATCATAACTAAGAAGACTGCGCATCATATTGAATGAGTTAGTTTCTTATCAAAAGGCATTTTGCAAGCAAAAATGCATTCTGCAAGGTACTTTTTATTCGCAAAGTGCAGCTGTGAAAAATGCTCAAATAGTTAATACTTTGTTACCCATTCAAATATTTTCCAAAAGCACGATAGTTTATCCATCGAATCCTTACATAAAATCTCAAATCACGCAAGTATCAGATATTTAGAAGACGCAATCATGTTAGTATGCATGTGCGCTACATGGGCTACCTCTACAGGTCATGCACATTGAAGTAGAATAATCTTCTAGTTCCTTGTGTATTATTATTTGTGACAAATCATTAACTCAATCATATGTCTAATTATATACATATATTTCAGAGTCTCACTTTTAGTTGGAGGCCCTAGCTAAATGGAATGGTCTACAACTGAAATCAGTGGTGCTTTTTTCCAGTTATAACAGCACAACCAAATGCACTGTCACTGACACACTGGAAGGTCACATTCACATGGATTTCCAAAAGAAATTTTAGAATGTCTCATGGCCATGACAACGAAAGATGCCCCCTGTGCTCAACAGGAAACCAAGTTGGTACAATGTAAAGCTAACGCAAATACTAAGAAAGAGGAGCTCCCTCATGAATGCTGAATTGAGGCTGCACAAAATGAATATATTGATGCACTCTAATATCATGGTATTTGTGGGTCTCCTTACTGTTGGATACAACCTGTCATTGTTGATATCAAACCTAATGAATTATCAACAATTTCTTCTACACTTTATTTTCTCAATGATTTACACACACAGATTGATGATGATGCAGAGGGGAAGACAGAGGGGGGACAATACAGAGAGGATGGATGATGCATGGGCATAGCGGAGAGGGGTGGGATGTGGTACATAGGCAGAGACAGAAGGGGGGTGATACAGATGCAGAGCAGAGATGCATAAAGTAGGAGACAAGTGGGGTTGATAGATATACATGATGCACAGGGAGACAAAATTTATGGGGGAGACAGAACACACATACACAGGAGAGCACACAGGGAAGTGCAACACATCATAGAGAAAGGGTGTGTGTGACGCAAAGAGAGAAAAAGCAAAGACAGCAGCAGAGGCAAAGGGGGTGGGTGATAAATGCAAAGAGCAAAAGGAATTGATAAGATATGAGTCACACATTGAAAAATCGCCAAGAAGCTCAAGCTGTTGCTGTACAATGTGTGTAGTATTGTTATTGCAGTTGATTGTCATACATATCAGTTTTTCAATGTTATGTATTATACCATAGTTATACAAACAGAACAAAGCCCCCAACATCACATTTGGCTAAAAAGCTGACATATCTGTCATGTGCGCCACACGGCGCACAAATCATTTGTATAAAAATGAATACCTCTGATTTTCATGCCACTCTAGACAATCCACAAAAGTTCAATTTTTGTTGTAGCCCAGAAGAAGATGAAGATGAAAACAACGAGATGACTTGTGATGCTTGTATTAATGAATGCAAGTATGAGTAAAGAAGCAAATACACTGACATTACCACCTCTTCCAGCCCATCTACGAGAAACATCTCCCTCTTCAATCTAACTGTAGTCCCCTCCTTGAACTGCACACCACAGACATGATGTTTCTTGCAGGAGCGGCCGCGATTGCCAATCTCGACACAAGAATCATCTCCCTCCTCAATCTAATTGTAGTCCCCTCCTCGACCTGCACACCACAGACATGATGTTTCTTGCACGAGCGGCCGCAATCGCGATGCCAACGATGTCGAACTTGGCGCTGTTGCTGATTGGTGCTGTTGGTAATTGCTCAGCCATTTCGAGGAATTATGCGAAGCTGCGCACATGGACCGAAAGCTGACATCAAGGCGAATGCATTCATGCATGGGCAATATGCCATATTGCCCATGAATGGTGTTTAAAAATATAATGTCCATAGGAATTGGTAAAAAAGCTACTGCGTTTTAATTAATCCATTGTGTTTTATTTACCGACCTATACGGTAGATATTGTACCAAAATAATAGAGTACTACTCCCCTTTACAAGAGCATTGAGCTTAATCCATGGGACACAGGGAGTAATCTTATTATAATATTATTATAGCGGACGTAAAGAGATAAAAAGATACTTGATAGAGTTAATATTCCTACCTAAGATCCCAAACGGCCTGTAGACGCCCACGTAGGATTCAATATGAAATCTTACATATTTGGGATCTTCCAGAGATAAGATCCATTTTGTTGAATGACGATGGTCGGTACTATTTTTTTATTCTTCGCGTAACAGAAATAATATGATCTCCTTCATTCATTCACATTGTCTCATTATTTTTCCTACTACCAAAAAATAGTCAACCAAACCTCTGAATAAAATAATACTTCGACAATGGCATCATCAGACTCTCTAGCTGCATCCACGATGACATCGATTGCATCGCACCAAACGGTGAAAGATGACTCCCACATCCGGTAAGTGCAGCGCAACGATACGGCTCATTGTTCAACGCGCATCTTTCACTTCATGTTGACTCATGAATCACAATTGCCCAAGTCGATGCTAGATCTGAAGTGTTCATACTAACGACATTTATTATTCATGCACTGGACTCCCCTTCTGCCGCCACAGCGCTATGTTCAAAGCCCTCGATAAGGATGACAATGGAACACTCGACTTTGGGGAGGTTCAGGCGGGCCTAAAGTTGTTAGATTACCCGTCTAACTACGCCTTCACGGTCTTCACGGGTCTCGATAGAGACCATGACGCAGAGGTCACGTATGGTGATTTTTCTCGTTGGATCAGAGAAAAAGAGCAGGACATGACGGATCTGTTCCACAGTGTAGACACGGACAAGAGTGGTTTCATTGACGAAAAGGAACTTAAGACGATGCTTTTCCACTTGGATCTCCCTACGAAAAATGCAAAGAAGCTAATGGCAAAGCTTGATAAAAACCACGACAACAAGCTTTCTCTGGAAGAATTTCGCCAGGGATTTGCCCTCATCCAACCTGCTGATTTAAGCAGCATGAATGATAGGTGGCTCGAATTTACTGCTGACTCGGATCTTGCCGGTGTGTCCGCCATTAGTTCGTCCAAAGTGCAGGGACGTGCAGAGGACAAGGCGCTTCCGGCGTGGACATCCGCAGCTGCGGGTGCTTTTGGAAACATCTTTAGTCGAACAGTGATTGCACCTTTGGAGCGAACTCGCGTCCAAATGATTACCGACCCATCGAAGTATTCCGGTATGATGCAATGTATGACCGACATCCACGCGAAGGAAGGAGTGAAAGGTCTTTGGGCAGGAAACTTGTTGAATTGCGTGCGAATTGGGCCCCAAATGGGTGTTGCATTTTTCGCAAAAGATTATTTCAAGAAAGTCTTTGCAGGAGACGGGAAACCCACTCCTCTCCAGACACTTGGCGCTTCCATGTGCAGTGGAATCACGTGCCAGACTGCAATTTATCCCATTGATTTAGTCCGTACTCGAATGATGTCTTCTCCAGGAGTGTACACTGGATTTTCAGATTGTTTGAAACAAACAATTGGCAAGGAGGGTCCCGCTGGTCTTTTCAAGGGATTGATGCCTGCCAACATGTTTGCAGTTCCTTACTATGGAACTCAGTTTTTTGTCTATGATACTCTAAAGAGCATCTACCCCACTTTCATGCGGCCTGCCGACAGCCCTCGTCCTCCGCACCCACTCATTGGTATTCCATTAGGAGCCATTTCGAGTATGGTTGCATGTGCTGTTGCCTTTCCTTTCCAAATGGCTTGGAAGCGTATGCAGGTTCAGGGAGTAGGAGGACGTCCTGTCCTCTACAAAAATTCGATTGACTGTCTGATCCAGGTTGCGAAAACAGAAGGGGTGAGTAATACGTTTGAGACTTGCATTATTTTACCCATCACAGTGTAGCTTTTTCTAACCTTTGTTTCTACAAATTACTCATTTTAGGCCAAGGGTGTCTATTCTGGTCTTCCTGCAAATCTTGTCAAACTTGCACCAACTGGTGCAATTTCCTTCTGGGCAGTGGAAGCGATCAAGGATGGCATGGGCTGGCGCCCTGGCCAGTATGGCAAATAGGCATTTTTGTATCCGTGGTATATGACATTTCTTGTCAATGTGTTAGGTTACTTAATTTAATTATATTAAAAACATTTTATGGGCAAGAAATTTGGAAAATAGAAACGAAGAAGTTGATGAAAGTTATTCGTGACAATGAAACACGTGTGAGGCTTGTGGTAATAGATGATGCAACTTCATGTAAAGACACACAGAAGTATGATGTTTCTCGCGAAAGAGTTGATACTCAGATATTGGTGCTCCAGCGAAAGAGAAAATAATGCTGCAAAAGGTATTGTACCTCTAGAGATATAGCTTGTTACGAGGCATTGCATTTGCAACAGACTTGTCCGATGCACTGTGGGGTTCAAGTACGGTGATTTACGCAGGAACAGTTTTCTTTTCTGATTTATTCATACGTCGCCGGCACCAGCCTCGCATTATCTCATACACAATTGCCAATTTATCGACTCGATGATTATGCTTGTATTTGAAGCTATTTATCAACTCCAATATGTTTTTGACATGAGCTCAGTTGCAATGGCGTCATCTTTAAAATGCTAAACATCTAGATTTTCTCTGTTTCGAGCAGAGAGAATATTTGTTATGCTGAAAATTCTTTTTGGTCATATCATGCACAGATTAAATTTCCTCTTTAAGATCTTACAGTGCACTTTCGTGGTCGTTGCACCTTTCCATCCATACACTCACAGTTTCTCTCCAGAAAATCCACGAGCGAGATTTTCTTTGACATTTCATTCGTTTGATTTTGCATGGCAATGATAATTTCTTTTGTGACAGCTGCATTGCTTGAATCGTCAAGTCCCGTCTTCTACGATCCAGGGAATTGACCATTGCGCTTGCGTTTCTTTGCATTATCAACTGATGAATTGATTTTGTCACTCAGGTCAATGGTAAAGTAGTCGTTGATATTGTGTGCACGTGCAAGCAAACCCATTGCCACCACAATTCACAATGGTATTCACAAACCATTGTGAGCTCCTCTCAGCCGCCGCTCTCACCACCAGAACACCACCACACCCATCCTCTGAATATCACCACCACCACCATCGCCATCGCCACCACCACCACCATCACCATCACCATCGCCATCACCACCACCATCACCACCACCATCACCATCCCCATCGCCAACACCAACATCAACACCACAGCCTCGCCCCCGTGGCATGTCGACCAGAGCGAGCTCGACCCTGGCGGTCTACGACCCCGGGCCTTCTTCTGGCGGCCTGCCGCTCACCACACACCATCTCCCTTCCATGGTGTCTCCCTCACCATGCCCCCCCCCTTCCCCATGGCAGGGAAATAACAAATGTGAGTTGATTGTTGTGTGCATTTTTATTGTTGACAATGAATCATTTTTAACTATTTCTCTTTTTCGACTGCAACTTCTCCGCTTCCGTCGGCAACAGCGACCATGAACAAGCAGATGGTCATCAGCACCAACCTTTCCCTCTGCACTGCGTCCCCTTTGTGAGTTTATTTATCGTGAGTTGATTGTTGTTTTGGTACTTCTGTTGAGCGTGATCGCATTATGTTTCTAACTTTGAAACTCCCTCTTTTTGCGATAGCAGATGCTTCCGTCACCACCATTTCTCCCCACTGTTTCCACCACACAGCACAGACCTTCATCATCCTCCACATTGTCTCTGCCTCCCCTCTTTGTCCCGAGTGCGAGATTGATGAATGTAAGTTGATTGTTGCGTCTTTTTTGTTGAGCATAATAATAACAATTCTAAGGTTACTGCCTCTGTTCATCTATCGCAGCTGCCGCATCTCGCGGTCATCGCCCTGTGTCTGTGCTGCACTCTCCTCCACACAGCATTGGCCTCTATATGCAATTGCCTCCCTCACCTCATCCCCATTGTTCACTTTGAGTGGACATGATCTAATGCAAGTAGTTGATTGTTATTTGTATTGTTGTCTTGATAATTGTGGTTCTAACTTAAACTCTCTCGCTATGTCTCTGACCACAGGTGCTCCCGCCGCCACAACTGCCATCTTTACCAGCTCGCATTGACCTCATTGCACCTGCAAAATACTGCAACAAAAGTTGAAAAATACAACAATCAACTGAGTCTGAGGTGATGGTGATGGCGATGAGATTGCAACATTGGTATCACCTCATTGATATGGCGTTGAAGGACGATTGGGCAGACACATATCCTAACCTTAACTAGCTTCAGAGGCATTGTGGGGGGGTATAGAACAACCAACCACTAAAACAAACTTATTACCATAAGATGTCTACTAATAATAGAAATAATAATAATTGCTTATTACTGTTTCAATTTTAAGCATTACACATAATAAAAGTGTTAAGAGTACTTCTTATGTATGTAATTTAAAAAATGTACATACAAATATTATAATAAGAATAATATGAATCATACTATGAATAATAAAAATAGTGTAAATAATCAGAATAAGAGTTAGGGTAACAATAATAATAACAATTATTAACAATAATAACAATTATTAACAATAATAATAACAATTATTAGCAATAATAATAACAATTATCAACAATAATAATAACAGCAATAACAATAACAATAACAATAATAAAATGGAAATGTTATAGTACATGTTAGTGGGGCTATGCAGCCGAATCCCCATGGTGGGATATTACCTAAATTGCACTTACCGGGCTCACAGTAGTTGCGTAAAGTGCCAAAAAAAAGGATGAAATTCTTCTTTTTGGAGACCTCGAGAGCTCAATAGGCTGCAGCACGGCTGCACGGAATGAATGGGATCCGAAATCAAATCCCAGAAAAATCCACCGGGTTGCGACTTTGATCTTACCTATTCCTACGTGTATCGTATCGTATCCATATCTTCGCAAAATCGAAATTACGATGACAACATTATGATCCGCTTCATCGCAAAAGCAGCCAAAAGAAAAATGGGAAAATGCCCTCGATCAAAGCCAAGTCCAGAATTTCATCTCGGCGGTCAAGATTCACCAATATCGCACAATTTCATCGCCTACTTTTCCTACTCGCAGTCATTGCAGGGTCGAGGAGATCCATATTTAGAAATACGTCCCTGTCAGCGGAGGCTAAACTTCTGCTTTGGCCGGAACGCTACGAGGACGAATATAACAATGAGCAACGCGAAGAAGAATTGTCGAAACACGAGCAATTTAAAGAGAATAAACCAAAAATAAAGAAAAAGGAAGAGTTATCTCGATTCAACAGCATTGTTGGTCGTCTGCGTCGCTTTCATGGCCATGATGATAATATTCACTACTCTCAGACACAGCCATATGAAAATAGCATTGATCAAGGATATTCCTACTCGACGTATCTCGCCAAATATATTCGAATGGGTATAACATGGGGTGATTTGATGTTGCAATATATTCAAAATCGGATTTATGGAACAGTGTCTTCGAGTGATGGAAATGTTTCTACTTCGGCATTTACTCTGTTTCAACAAACGCAGCAATACAAGGACATGATTGCGGAACCAAGGGATGCTTGGGAGGGACTGCTCTCTGCATTCATGGCATTGCGGCATGGATATGTAGGTGGGATGCATTCGCTGGTTGGTTCTGTGTATGAAATAGGTCATGGGTCCATATCTGCATGCATGGCATTGTGGCAGGGAGTTTATGGCATGCAACAACATCAGCAACCAGGCGATAATATGCCAGTATTGTCGTTTGTGTCAGAACTCTCGTATGGTTTGCAACAGGGTGCTCAGCATGCGGCAGATGGATTTATTTTATTTGCCGCAGGAGCTTTTATGGGAGCAAGGAATTTGGTTGTTGGAATTGCTCGTACACCGGAGGCAATACGGTCCAATCGCTTGGGAATGCTCTATTATCCTCAGGGTAAAAAACAATATTCTCAGGGGGCTGGTTATGATGATGGCAGAAATGGCAACAGTGCAGTTGGAACTTGGGACTATTATTCATTAGATTATGAAGATAAGGAAATTCAAAGGGAAGAACACAAACTAAAAGAAGAACTTGGTTCTGACTTTCCATCTCCCAAACCAGAAAAGAAAAAAGCTTCGCATAATATTCGGAGACGGCGAACTAGTGCGTTGGTGAAAGATCGAAAGTATTACGAGATTTTAGGCGTATCGACGGATGCCAACACTGCAGATATTCGATCTGCATATCGTAGGGAAGCACTGAGACGACATCCAGATAAGCAACCTGCATCTACGTCAACATCCACCGATGGATCTTCATCACAGCCTCCCATTGAAGGATTCTTAGATTTGACCGAAGCCTATCGAATTCTCAGCAATGATGCTTCTCGAGATGCATATGATCAATTTGGAATTTGTTTTCGTGAGGAATCATTATCAGGCGAAGATTATTGGAACGATGAAGCAGGTACACAAGATTTGATGGATGAGCTTTTTGGAATTGAAGCCGTGACGAATTTTGTAGGCAACATCCAAATCAAAGCTATTGTCAATGAAGTTTTTGGGTTTTCCAAGGCAAGTGATCAGGAAGGTCAAAATTCCAATGAGATTCGAAACTTGCAGCAGCGCCGAAGGGTTGTAGATATTGCCAAGTATCTTCGGGATCGAGTGAACTCCGTTGCACGGGGAGAAATTACAGTAGATGAATTTGCTAACTCTTGCCGCGAGGAAGCTACCTATATACTACGAGAGGGTGGTGAATTCAGCGATGCATTCCTTACTGTGATTGGGAGGACTCTGTTACAGGAGGCAGATGGACGCATTGGCTATGTGCTGCCTTTTGTGAAAAAGGCATCCTCTGACTTTGGTCAGTTAGTTACATCAAAAATTGCCAGTGCAAGAGTGTATGCCCCCATTTATTTTCGTGTAGCCCTCGAGGGAATGGTATCAACTTCGTATTATGATACTAAAAGCGACGAATCAGACACTGATGACTGCTCTAGCGGAAAGCGATCCAATAAGCATCCTGTCGATCAAGATGCAGTCCTAGATCTTTTGTGGCAGTATGTCGTAAACGATTCTGTTCAAGTGCTGCGCGAAGCATGTGAGAAGTTATTTGCAGATAGAGGTGTGAAAGACGTCAATCTGGCGTTCGTTCAAACTCCATCCTTGCTCAAACATCAGAGAGCGGAAGCGCTTAAAATTCTTGCGAGAGAGTTTTTGGCAGTTAGCACTGAAGCTCGATCAGCCTCGTCAAAATAATCATGTTCTACAAACCTTCTAGGTTACATTCAAGCTCGACCAAATGACAATAGTGTACACATCATTCTTGTGAGCGCCAGTAGTCTTTGTAAATTTTTATTGTGCAATGTAGACACGTAATTTCGCAACTGTACATATTTTATTGGTGTACACAAAATTATTAGATTATGTGCGAACGATAATTATTACAACGACTACAGTAAAACGAGCACAGACTTCTGTCTGCGCACAAAGCTGCAAACTTTCAGACCAATTCAATGGATCGCGATTATTTTTCGAGATAATAATATTATGCGGCTATTTATTATTAGCCTCCCCCCATTATTTTCATTTAGATCATTTTACTGTGACGCTTCTGCCCATATTTTTTCTACCATTACTTCATACTTTTTCTCATATTCTTCCAAATTTGTGCGTTCCCCATCTCCAGGCAGGGGCAGTGACTTTGAAATGTCTAAAGTTCTGTACCATGATGCTGGTAACCCAGCCAATTTCTCCCATTTCCCTACATATGCTCGTTTTGTTAGAGAATCATAATCATTGTCCTCGATCTTATCCAAAATTTTGCCGTAGGCATCCAAGGAGAGTTGCACAGGCAAACGAGACTCCGCACTAAGCATTGGAACACCCCGAAGGGCACGGGCATAGTACATGCGCGCACGGGCAATCTCAAACTTCATGAGATTAGTGTAATTTTGATCCACTTTTTTATCCTTTAATTGTTGCTCGGTAACACCAAACCGGTCCATATCAATTTGGGGAAGATACACTCGGCCGCGTTTCTCTGCATCCTCGCCCACGTCACGGAGGATGTTGGTAATTTGGAAGGCAACTCCTAATGAAAGAGCAGGCTCCCTGTATAATTGAGATTGAGATCGGGGGAAACAAGATGATGAGAAAATATTGGGGATTACTGTTGAAGATAGCAGCCTGTAAATCAACAGAATGGAAATAAATTTCAATGCAGAGCACGACACTTCATTCTCAAACAAAAGACAACTCACTTTGCAATTTCATCAGTAAATCCCGGAGCACAGCCAAACACAGGCATGGACATTAACCCCACAGTCCCTGCAACACGATAACAATATAAATGCAACTCATTCCACGTATCGTATCTATCCTGTCCTAACCCCGGGATATCCATAAGCATACCCCGAATCATATCCAAAAACGGCGTAATGGGCAACTTGGGATATTTGACCTTACAATCCAACAATGGCAAATCCAACACATCCACCACCTCTCCTCGATCGAACAACCGTTCCAAACGAATTTCCCATTCCGATAAATCCGTCAGCATTTCGTCATTAGGGTCTTGAGCCTCAGGCCGTGGAGCATCGACAATTTCATCGGTTCGACGGCACCAAACATAGACCGCCCAAATGGCCTTCATGGCCGGTTCCGGCAGAACTTGCGTTCCGAGGTAAAAGGTTTTGGCAAACGCCGCGGTAACAATCCCCGATTCTTCGTAGGCCCGCGCCAAGAGACGATCGAATCGTGATGTATCTTCGGGCGAAAATTCCTTTCCCCCGGCGGAGGATCCCTTATTGTTCCAAGTTCCTAACCCCAACTTGGATAATTGGGGGAAGGTTCCCGCACTGGCCTTCGATCGAATGTATTGCCCACACTTTTGAACGAGTTCCTCGGCCGTTTCTCCGGAGGCGACATCGACGAATTCGCTCATAAATTCTCCAATTTCGTATCCCACCTCGGCGACGACTTCGTCGTTGATGCCCATTAAGCGCCCTCCGTTGGAAGAGGAGCTGATGCTGGAACCGCTGGCTTCGTATTTTTTTCGTGATGCGGCAAGTGCCCGTTCAGCACGGGAGGTTGTATCTTTGACGGATGCGAAATCGATAACTATTCCCTTCTCGTCGAGTGTTTTGCCGGAGGATAATTCGTTGGCAATTTCTTGTGAGGATCGTCCGTTGGTTTGGTCTGCTGTGGAGGCGAAAAATGGCGCGTCGTCGACCTTTTCTTTGTCTTGTGGCATTACCGACATGTTGTGGGGCAGAAAGGATGGCCTTGCTGTTTTTCTTCTTTGGGTGTTTGCCGTAGTTGCAGGCCATCTTGTTAGCAGCGTTGATTGTGGCAATTTAGTTGTTGGTGCAGACGGGGGAACCAATGCCCATGATGATCCGGCGGATAATGCCACCGTGGCTGCAACTGTTGAAGAAAACCTCATGATTTCTGTATTTATGTTAATAAAGGAGACCTTTCTTTGAGTATATTAATTGGAGTACTTTTAATAGGGGCAGTAATCTAGTGGAACACTTTTTTTAATCCAACAAAATAATAATGTTTGTAAAATAAAGAGATGACCTTTTCAATTACACAAATAATTATGTTGAGGAGAGAATTACAATTCGCGACATAAAACGCACGGTGGATGAAAACCAAGGGATTGGATTGAGAGGGAACCGACGATCGACGATGACGACAACCAAATAAAACACACACAGATAGACGGACCTTCTTCTCTCGGAGTTTTGTTGTTGTTCTTGCGTTGCTTTTGCTGTTTCTGTTTTGGTGCGTGCGTTTTTGGACAGGTTCAACAGAGTTGAAATTGAAGTTTCAGTTGATTGATGCCCCTTGCTTCACGTGCTTCACTTGGTCTGTGTGGTCTGATGTGCAATTTCCACCTCTACTTTGATTGGTCTGATTTTTTTACATGGTGTGCATGATGTTGTGTTCAACAAGTTGAAGCACGTGGATGCACGTGGATTATTCTCGTAGTGCGTCATGATACTTCCTCCATTCAAGAACATAAAAAAGATATTCAGTTATTATTAATGACATGTGGATTTATGCTATGATGTTGTTGTGTGCCAACATCATCACCAACAAGTCCAAAGAGATCTGCAGAAGTAGGTACAATATGATGTTGTATTATGGGACAAATAAAAAGGACAATAGAGAAAATAACAGTAAAAATAATGTGAAAACGAGAGTTATGAAAAGTTACACAAGAAGTCAATGTGGTACGGATATGTGTATGTGCATATGTGGATGGGGATGGGGACCCCACATACACATTTCTCAGTGTTGTATTCTCATTTCTATATTTTTAGAACCGCCGCAACACATTTTTTCAAATGAAACCTGAACAAGCAAGAGCAATCATTCACTTTCTACTGTTACTGTGTATCTCTCAATATATTCCTCTTACATCATGTTTTCAATAATATTTAAACAAAGACAGGATAAATCAACCCAAATCAAACTTTTAGTTTTCATTAATTTTATTCCATGTCCAGAAAAAAATCCATGCCAAATAATTTCATAAATAGCTTATGAATATGGAAGAATACATTTTCTTGGATACAGTATGATGTATGGCATCATTCCCTGTGTAAGATCTTCCTCTCTACAAGCTTCCATTTGTCAGTCGTGCATTTGATTGGTATTGGGAGAATGTCAAAAAGCTGGTTGAATTTTCTCCCACATGTAATGATTCACCCAATACTATGGTATCCACACAACCTCAAGATTGCAGCATAATGCATTGTGTGGGTAGACAACAAATTGAGATGTTAGTCATAGTAATAAGTAAATATACATGTTGATGTTTGCATTGAAACCCTCTTTATCTATCGTGCATGCAATTTATTATTTAGGGATCCACCAAAAGCTTAACTGGAATAGTGTTATTTTATCTGTGGCATTGTGCTAACATTTGGATTTCTTTTCTAAAAACGAATGAACATGGTCGGTAGAGCAGGAAACTTTCGTGATTCAATCTCTTCCGCGCATGAGATTTGTGTCAGATCCTGAAGGTTTCAGACCCAGATTTTCGCTTGATATTATTGGCTTCAGCGTATGATCTAAATGGTGGTGCATAGAAGAGTCCTCGCGTTCCAAATCTTTTGAAGAATGTGAAACGCCATAACTAAAGGGGTCGTATTTTGTCTTTCGGAATTGACCAGGTTTTGTTGCATTCAACTTCGGCAATTCCGGTAGATCTGGGGCAATAACTTTTTGAGATGGCGGAGCAGGCGAGTTTGCCGAAAAGGGCTTACCAAAGTTGGGAATCGCCCCATGTGGACTCATCTCACACGTTTTTGGTAACGTAAGATTATTAATATCTGATCCTCCAGTCCCGAACATTCCACGGATATCAGAAGCAGTCTTGTTACGATTGTGACGACGGCCAGAACGGCTTACAGCTTCTTGCACCTTTTTCTGTTCTTCTTGCTGCCTCTTCTGGACAAGCTGCTTGATTGCATCTGCACTCAGTTCGCCACCATGACGCATAATAAGTCCAGCACCCAATCTGTTTGACTTGAGCTGTTCTTTTCGCATTTCCTCCCTGGCCCGGCGTTGTTGCTCCTCTTCAAGTCTCTTCGAAGCCTCATGGACAGCAAGGCGCATTTGGCGATGGGCCCTGTACAGTTCTCTATTGACGACCAACGGCGTTTTTGTTTTGTCCTTGATAAGATTATCCATTTTGCTGTTGGTGTGATCATGCTCAGGTAAGTTCACAGCTCTCAATGCGTTCTTAATGAACATCGATGGCTTAGGAGGAGGAGCTGGTGGAGATTTATCATTCCCGTCAAAGGACTTTGATCTGCCCCTATCATCAGGTGAGGAATTCGACTTACTAATCCTGACAATGCTTCCTTTGATCGCAACCCCACTGGATTGGTGTTGCATTGCCTCAGCGAACCCTTCATTGAGTGCTCCCTCTTCATCGTCGATGCACACAGGTCCTTCTGAAAGATCATCCGAATCTTCTTCAAACGTTGGCGACATAAATCCTCCTTGAAAGTCTGCCCCTTCTGATAGACCCTTCGCTGGTGTACCAGGCTTTTGAACGGTTCCAGCAGCTGTAGGAGAAGTCTCTTCAACGTGCACTTCCATCACAGAGTGGAGAGATAATGTGTTGATCAAAGCTGGAGTAGTAGTATTCAACACCTGGGAAATTTTTTGAGCAGGCTTAGTCTGTCCTTTCATCAAGAGAAGAAAGTCTTCGTAAGTGATACGTTCTTGGTCACTGTTCATGGAGGCTTCTCCCCACATTTCTCGAAGAGCCTGTTCCGAGTGGACAGCCCCATTGCCAATCAAGTCCATGAAATTCTCAAATGTAATGTAACCTGTATGATCCGCATCGAGCCTATCAAATGCTAACCTCAAATTCCTTTCGTCCACCTTGCAATTGGACAAACCAGCAGCAATGAACTCGTGCCAATGAATGGTAGTTTCTGTTTTGCTAACACGCATAGCATTGAAAATGTCTTCTACTTCCTCTTCCGTCAAAGCACCAAGAGATCCTTGCGCCGCATTTCCAAGAAGAACAGATTTCAAAGCAGACATGGAGATTTCGCCCGACCCGTCAGTGTCCATTTTTTCAAATTCTTTGCGCAGCCCCTGAATCTGGTCCGGGATCAAAGTAAAACTCAACACTTCACAAAGGAGCTTGCGCATGTCAGAGTACTCTTTAAAGTTGACCAGCGCCTTGACCACGTTTGGATTCAATACACTATCATCATTGGTTTTGCTACGGTTGGCCATTTCGGTTAGCCATGGATCCTTTTGCACCTCACGGGCAGTAGGACGCAAGGTAGGATCGGTAACCAAGAGACGTTTGATAAACGTCGTGGCCAGTTCTGAAACTTCGGCCCAAACCTCAGCTGGCTCGAACTCGTAATCACCCTTTAGAATGTTATCTCTCACTAGCATCAAGGGTTCTGGTCCTCCGCATCCACCGAATGGGGATTCTCCGCTCAACAACAAGTAGGTAATCACCCCAATAGCCCATACATCACAGCGCTCATCGTAACTGCCCCGAATAACTTCCGGAGCAACAGTGTACGGGGTTCCAACAGCCTCATGCTGAACTTCACCAAATGTGAAATGCTTACTAAGACCAAAATCAATCATTTTCAACTCTGACTCGGGCGAACTGTCAGAAAAGAGAAAGTTCTCCAGCTTTAAATCCCGGTGAATGATTCCCTTTGAATGGATGTAACGCACCGAACAAAGCATTTGCTTTACCAAGCGTGCACATTGAGCCTCCGTGTAATGATAGTCTGGCTGCTCGTCAAGACGGTCAAAGAGTTCTCCTCCAATACAGAGTTCTTGGACTAGGTAAATTTCCGAATGGGATTCATACACTTCTTCTAGTCGGACAATGTTGGGGTGATCCAATTGACACATGATGTAAATTTCCTCGCGGAGCTGCTGGAGGCCTTCTTCGGTGTCGACGAGGTCGAGGTCGAGACACTTAACAGCGTATTTTAGGCCTGTTGTTTTATGAGTTGCAAGTCTTACAAGACCTGAAATACCAGATCCCAAAACTGGACCATCGTGAACGCCATTGTAAACTTCTTCAATTGGCTTGCCAAACGGGACCTATCATAATCCATAACACGCCAAGCATCCAAGAAGAAATAATGTAACACAAAACAAGATTGAAATTTAATTAATCCCGCACTCTTCAAAATAAAAATAATCGTTAATTTGCAATGCAATACAATATTCCATGCATCCTGCTCTCACCTCAATATGAACAATCCTCTCGGACATTCTCTTGGCATCCCTCTTCTCGTCAATCATTTTATCCAACCCCAGAGCACTTGCTGAACCCTTTATTCCCAACTTTGATTGTCGCTTTCGCGAGGTAGATGAACCGGATGAGTGGGTCGATCCATCGAGACTTGGCGTCGGCGTCGTGGAACGTGATCGTGTCTCTCCCGCTGACTGCTGGGTGGAAGGGCGACCTTGACGGGGCGTCGTTTCGACTTGGGGAGATTGAACATTGCTGGCGGGAGGAGAGACTACTACTTTTGCTACGCCATTTTCAATTAATTGAATAAATTCATTTAATTATTTTCGTTCGAAAAGCGGGATTATAAAATGAGAAATGAATTAGATATTTTGTTTGCAAAAATAACAAAAGAACTCCTGACCGAAGCAAAGAAATGAATGCTCTGATAATAAACGCAAAGAACGATGTAAACAATTGACGCCGACTATATTCTAGCTGCGGAAGCTGGACAAGGGTCCAATCGGCAGAGCTAATCGCCCTAAACACGATTCAGCAGGCACACGTGGCATGCGCACAGCATCGCAAAAATCGCCAGCCATGACACCTGCAAATGACACCCAAGGAAGGAAATAAACTTACGCGCAACCGGACTGGCCTTAACATTAGTCGCAGTGCACACCGCCTCGGAAGTTCCTTTGCTCTGAGCGCAACCCATGCTGAAGTAGTACTAGATGATGCAATTCTGATGCAGGAGAATTTTTGAAGTATCCCCCACGTCTACTGGAGATTCGTGTCGAACCAATGAATGGAATTGCTGAATGTTCATGAAAGGCACCTGCAAATGGAGGTGTTGGATGGAGTTGACCGATCCCAAAAGTAATAATGTCAATGGCGAATGGCGAAAACAATAACACAAGACAGTACTAAGTACTACTCCTACAAGAGTAAGTATCGTATCATCTTATCTAGAGGTAGCATCTACTACCATACTCCTATGTACTCAAACAAAAAATACTGGACGGCCGGCGTCGCGAAGCGCATGCCCGTGCAGAAAAGCCACAAAGGGGAAGAAGTTTCAGTTTTAATTTTTTTTCAATGGCAGAGATCAGAGATGATGTGATTCTGGTGAAATTTCGGCAATGATGTCCCTTCTCATTTTTCTATTCTCTTTTTCTCCATAAATGCACACAGTGTAAACCTATGTAGAAATTCTTACTAGGAGTAGATGATGATAGGTAGTACGATACCCTACGATACTACAAACTACAACACACAGAAGAGATGAGAGCACAGTGACATAGACCGACGTCAGGACGTCGGGCATGGGAACTGGTATTAAAATATAATACAATAGGAAGGAATCCGAGATAAGAGATGAGAGGCACGGCAACGTCTGTATCACATTCTAATTTCGATCCAAAAAAATGGCCACAATGCACGCAAGGTTCCTCCTGCTCCCTCCATTCCTTTTCTGGTGTCAACTCTTCTTTTGAATTAAATAATACTCCTAATCTCTACCTAGAGAGAACAATGGAACTTTGCTTGAAATACAAATAGATAATATCACAATTGAAAGATGCACAGCTACAAAGTGGACCCCCCTAACCCAAAGTGGACCCCACCAAATTTTGGCAGGCTAGGGTTAGAAGTGTGTACCCCCCTGTGTTTGAATGTTATGCTACATAGTATGACTATTACCCACCTCCAATACCCAAAGTCAAAGTGTACCCCCCCAAAAAAAAATCCAGGCTAGCATTAGAAAGTGTACCCCGGGGGGTCCACTTTGCAGCAGTCCACTGTACTAGTAATGTCCATCAACGCGCAACTCAACTATATATTTGAAGTGCACTATCAGTCTCAATCTCAAACCATCATATTAGTAAGTTGGTAATTTCAATCAACAAGCAATTCAACTATTTCTATTTGGAGCGCACTACCAGTATCAGTCTCAAACCATCATTGTAATTATCACTGAGTCAGTGTTGGTTCAATGAGAGCCAACACAAAAACAACAAATGACACAAGTTGCTGTGCTTCTTTTTATTTTTAGCTATACATCATTGTATTCTTGAGAAGAAAATATGAAGAGGCCTCTGTGTCTGTGTGTGTCCAGTGCCAAGAAAACAAAAAATAAAAACATACTAACAGTTTTCACTGGCTTTCTCTCTCTGGTAGGTTTGTGCTCCCGGCTTGAAACCAAAAAAGTCAAAACTTTAAAAACCTCTTTGATTTCTACTGTTTGCAACAAGTCGTTTTCAAATGAAAGTATTTAAAAAATCAAACAACGGTTTTCTAGAGAGAAAAGGTTTGTGCTCTGCAAAATCCGCGATATGACCTCTATGGACTATTGTACGTACATACGTACGTAATTTTTTTTCATCGAGCTAGGTGGTTCTCATTTTTCAGCGATGTTTGATGAAGCCCTTTTGATAAGTCGGCGATATTTGATGAAAC
>JALLAR010000379.1:0-16504 GCA_036939335.1 Conticribra guillardii
TATTAATTAATCAATGCATTTATCAAATAATTAAATATCACTGCTACTGCTACTGCCATCATCCTCTTCATCACCATCAATTTCTTCCTCAAGCACCATCCTCACATTGAGCATATCAGGCTGCTCTGTATTTTTGATGAGTACAATCGAAACATCATTTGTAATGGCTGTGGAGGTCGCAATGGCAATGGTCTGGCGACAATCAAACTGAACAGTGGCTATGGTTGGTATTGATGTGCTGTGGTTGTTGATAGATATTTCATTGCATTATTATTTATGTTGGGCCCGCACACAGTTGTTGATAGATATTTCATCCCCTTATTATTTACGTTGCATATCATTGCTTTGGAGGTATTGATGTGTTGTGGTTGTTGATAGATGTTTCATTGTATTATTATCTACATTGCACACAGTTGTTGATAGATATTTCATCCCCTTATTATTTACATTATTTACATCATGCATTAAGTCCAGTAACGCCCGGTAATGGGGGTAAGCGCGGTAGTTTTACCGTGATGACAGCATATTACCGCACCAATGATCAAAATCAAGGATACCGGGGAAATTTGGGTAATTACCCTGTAATTACCCGGTAAAATGCAACTAAGAACACAACCTGGCTCGAATTCGATTATGCCCGCAATGAGTTCAAGCATTGGGCCGGGCCGCAGCTGTTCATGCAATTTGCAAAATGTCTTAGGGCTGAAAACCAAGTACAATACCATGAGCTAATTCAAGACAAATACGCTGATGTTCAACATCAGACCGAAAGTGCTACCTCATGGTTATCGCCTGCTGCTCTGAGAATCAGCGCGACACGTGTCTCTACTACCTCAAGAGAGTCAAGAAGCCCCTCAACAAGACTCCACCAACTGAATGGCTGACGTGCTGGAATGAGATGTTCAGTGCCGTCAAGATGCTTGAAGGGCAAGGAGCAAGGAAGCATTCATAATGACCACACTCAGAAGGAAATGTTCTTCCACTCCTTTCCAAGCAAGTATCAAAAGAGCTTCCATGAAGCCGGGAAGATTCTAGCTGACTGCAAGAAAGTTCAAGTGGTCGCATTTTTCAACACTCTCTATGCCAAAGACAAAAAGAGTGAACCTATACCAACCTCAAGAACAAGAGAGAGAAGAAACATCACAACTCAAATGATGAGAGTGACAAAGAAAACAACCACAAGAAAAGAAGCCGCAACAACGGTGGCTGCAATGGCAACCGCAGCAACCGTAGCCGCAACAGCAATTGCAACGGAGGCGACAATGGCAGCAATGCTCCTTTTTCGATTTTCTCGCCAACCCGTTTTTTGGACCGAGGCGTCTGTCTGTTGGGTTGCGCATGACAGACAATGTTGATGACACCCAAGATTATGTAGTATCCATGTCTTAAATAATAATATTGACGCAGATATTTTGTACATACGGGTACTTGGATGGGTACGTACGTACGTGCGGCTCTTCCAGGGTCTTCCTGATGCGCGCTGAGTATCGTGGCCCGCCCCCGAACTTCGAATAGTGCTCGGCCGGACCAACCCCTGGGCGCTGGGCGTCCAGCCATTGTCAGTGTAACAACAGATGGCTCGTGCTCCTTTCTTCAACCAAAAAATGACCGCGGTGAGGTAGGTTGATGTTGAAGAAAATGAGAGATCTCGAACTGAAAAAAGACACAAGCACGCGTGCAGATCAGAATTGGCACGCGCCCACAAAACATCATTTAATTACGTAGCATTTACCTAGTACTTACCATCATTGTCGAAAGTAAGAAGTGTTTTTTTAGCGTAGTACTCTATCTCTCTAGAGATACTTCTTACTAAGTACTAGGAGTATTGTACAATACTCACTCTCTAGAGAGAGAGAGAGCGAGATAGAGAGAGAAAAGGAAAAATCCCAAACGGCCAAAGAAGAAAACGTAGGATTCAGTATGGATGTTTATTATTTGGGATCTTCCGCGGTAAAAAGTTATCTCTCTCTCGCTCTCTCTGTTTGTAAAAGTAAATCAATTCATGGGATTTATTTGAGACTTAACGCGAAGGTAGAGATACATGTGAGAGAGCCATTCCCTGATGTCTGCCATCACTCCGCCTGATACTCCGTAATACCTACCACCATAAACCCTAAAGGAGTATTACCTAGAGAGGGGTTTTGTTGAACGAACAATGGAGTTAATCGCGTATTGTAGTACTTAGATACTACATCATACTTAGTAGGAAGTATGATGTACCCACTGCTTGTACATAGTACTACCGATCAAGAGAAAAGCTATTATGATGTATGTATGGTATTGTACATATACGATGCATTACTATGCATGATGTAGGTGGTGTATCTTTACATAGGTCTCTAATAGGATTTATTTCGCGGCGCGATTTCAAGAGTTCAACATCAGACACCAATCCGGGACATAATACTGCACAGAATTAATTTACTCCGATTGTATTAGTCTTTCGGGTTTAAACATTCTTGCCAAGACAATCCATCTTTTTCATTAGGAGTAGTACTATCGTTCAACATCATTCGGGGGGGGAACATTTTTTTTGGGAGACTCTCTATCGTAGTAGATACCACAATATCACAGAATGACATGATGTGATATTGCCGGGTCACAGAGTTCAAATAAAATGATTTCTTATTTTTGAGATATTACAAATACTCATAAATACGTAATAAAATATAATTTCAATTGGGTTAATTTTATTATTATTATTTTGTCAAGAGTATTTCGTTATCATTGTTCCCCCATATCTCTTGCGCTACAGAATGCTTTTCGTTTTTTTTGCGTGCATTTAGAGTTTAGAGTCGGTCCAGTCTCTCTCTCGCTAGAGAGAGCCCAAAATAGGCTACGATACTACAATACTGCTCACCAGTTCAACTACCTAAATCCCGGCGACCTTAAAAAATAATGTCTGATTATCCCAACTACTTCGCCAAGTCGTGGAATCACCGAATGTTCCTCGCATTGCAGGTGAAATCACGGAGTAATCACAGGAGCAACTACGTCTCTATGTACTTTGTGGACAATTCCTTTTTGGAATACTGCACGATAGCAAAATACTCCTAATTGGTACTATTGATTGATCAAGCGTACTACCTAGTATCTAGTAGAACGGGTCCGAGGTGATAATGTTCTGTTGTATCCCTCTCTTCTCATCTATCTCGCTCGCTCTGTCTTTTCACAATCTTTGTTTGTCAAATTGTCCGTTAGTGTATCATAGAGTACGAACTCGAAATATCATATTGTCCTCGTTCAAGCACGGTACAAGACTCCCCACCTCTCCTCACAAATTCCAAAACCGACCAAACGCATTAGCAGAACAAACAACAATTCTAAATAACGCAAACAGATACCTACCAATCTCTTCCTATAAAAGGCATGACAACACCCCCTAACATGTGTACAGCAGCACCCATCGAAGATAAAGCAGTCGCTAACGACGCGGGAACCAAATCTCCCGTCGACGACTTGAAGCTCGATCAACGAACCTTTCCCGAACAACTCATGGACATCATTGAAAAGGAAACGGCAGATGGACATGGTGTCGTGGAATGGGTAGCGGGAGGCGATGCCTTTGTGGTTCGCGACAAGATGAAACTCGAAACAGAGGTGTTGCCTCGACATTTTAATGTTAAGTGCAAGTATATGAGCTTTTTCCGAAAGCTTTACAGGTACGTACAATGATAATTTCTATGGGATACGATGACAATGTGCATTATCTCGATCTAAAGATACGTTCCTTACCTACACTGTGTCGCCTGTGTCTCTCGCTTTGATAATTATTTTAGATGGGGCTTCCGCCAGCTCGATAAGAACTCCTCCGACAACATGATTTTCTGCCACAAGGACTTCAAACGCGGCAACAAGAAGCAGTGCCTCGTGATGCGTTCCACTGTGAAGCGGCCCGCTTCTTCGGTTTCATCACGTACGAACATCAAGCATGAAGATCAGCTCCGGTCCGAAAACAACAAGAACAACAATGGCAACAATGGATTGAATATGCTGAATGGCAATCAGCTCGGCGGCATGCACAATCAAGGCGGCAACTCCTTCATGTCTCACCAACAAGGCGGCAATAACTTTGGAGGTCTTCCCTTCGGAGCATCTGGCGGTCATCAAAATCAATTGCCAATGATGATGAACACGCAACAGGAACTCTTCAACAGTTTCTGCAATCAAAGAGGCTTCGATCCCTCGTCCCTTGCCGCGCAGGCGGCTCTCAGTGCATCCGCTCGCTTCAATGCGTTTGAAAACTCGGGCCACAATAATAACATGAGCAACATGAAAGCGAATTTACCATCCTCCTCTTCCGACAACTTCCCTTCCAACTCGGGAAACAGCGGTGGATTGACATCCACGGACCTATTTCAAGCAAGCCTCAACCTTCGCGCCATTGAACGAGAACAGCTGCAATCCCAATTGGGTATGATGAGTGCCATGAGAGGCAGTGGCAGCAATAATAATACTCCATTTTCTTTGCCTAACCAACATCAGCAGCAGTCTTGTTCCCCTATGCAAGGCAGCAACAACGGCTCCGGAGCCGCTGCCATCATTCCAGGCGTTGACATGAATAACCATGTGAACATGGGTTCCTTTTTTGGAAAGTCGTACAATATGAATGGAAACAACAACTCCATGCCAAATAACATCAATCATGGCCGCTCCGATGTATTGCCATCACCTAGAGATGCGCAATTCAACAATCATGGCCGCTCCAATGCATTGCCATCATCTAGAGATGCGCAATTCCAAAACGGCAATCACGACTTTCGCTTAAGTAACAGCTCGGGTCATTCGCCTTCCTTTATGAAATAATTTACTCCAGGCCATATATTATATTCTCAATCAAAGGATGGAGAAAAAGTGACTTTCCCAGATACAATATTTGCATAGATTGGTATGCTATTTGTTTCTTTTGTTGTAGGGATGCCTTTTGGAAGAGTACTATTAGTTAAGATTTCAGTTCAAGATATATTTATACATTCTCAGGGTCGTGTAAAATAATAAGTGTTATATTCTGGATCCTTGTCTATCAAGTCTTCGAGTAGGAAAGATTCAGCGGTTTGTGCACATCTACCTAGAGCCTTTCTTTGAAATGCATACTCTAGTAGATAGTACAGTCTTGCCATGATGATGTATGTTGAATCCATTTGACTTCATTTCCGAGACCAAATCTCTTGAAACTCTTCCTCGTGACTTCGCGCTGCAATGATCTGCTCTATCTCCTTCAATCCCACAGACCCTCTGGTATCTAGATACGAGAATAATAACGTACCGCCTCGTGTAACAAGATAGAACCCTATTACGTAAAAAAAACTCTTTACAGCCCAGATTGGTTTTTAAAATAATATGAAGGTCTTAAAACATAGAACTAGCCTAACCCCCATAGTAGAATAAACGAAAAAAGCACAACAATACCATTCTATTGGTGTGTCGACGCGCTATCCCGGGCCAAGATACTCTCCCGATTATTCGTTTGCGTTGTTAGAATGTCGGACCTATCTTGATAGTATTATTAATTTATGCATGTTAGCTTTGGTACTTCCCAGTAGGTCTCGCTGCTAAAAAGAGCCTCAAGATCCCAAACATGTTACACAGCACGAGAGCAAAAATGTTCGAGAAATCATGCCAATCAACGACGACGGTTATTCCTCTGATTGCCCCTCTGACTGCCTCTCTGGTTGCCCCTTGATCTCTTGGCAGGCCTAGATTCTTCCATTTCTCCACCCTCCCTCTTTCGTCTATCATCAGCAGCTGCTTCTCTTTCCATGTCATCCCAATCCATTCCCTGTTCTTCCAGGTCCTCATCACCATCATAATCAGACTCCGACTCATCAACAGAGTCAAAATCACTTGCTTCTTCCTCCTCCTCGCTCTCCTAGTTTTGTGAGAGATAAATGCCGAAACAATAAAATACTTGTCAGTAAGTGAACAATGCAAAGAACAGGTATAAATTTCTACATTGCAAACACTTACAGATTCTTCCTCGACACTGTTTTCACTGTAACCTGAATCATCATCCTCACTTCCACTGTTGGCGTCGTCGTCCTTGCCAAACATTCGAAGGAACTCCCAACCAGCTTCTTTGGGGGTCACTTCATCTTCTTCTGTGTCCATGTAGAAACGATCATCTCCTTCCACGGTTCCCATGATTTGTTTCCAGTTCAGATTCATGGGCCCTTCAGTGTACGAAATTTCCATATCTGTTAACCATTCCTGATTGCCAACGTAACACAACACGAAAAAGAATGA
This sequence comes from Conticribra guillardii, assembly GCA_036939335.1. Taxonomy (NCBI): domain Eukaryota; phylum Bacillariophyta; class Thalassiosirophyceae; order Thalassiosirales; family Thalassiosiraceae; genus Conticribra; species Conticribra guillardii. The sequence continues at coordinate 6,244 of JALLAR010000379.1, forward strand.
GGTTCGGAGAACGGAAAAAGACGGTGTACAAGAAAATTAACACAATACATCAATTTAAATCAGAACTCACTTGAATAGCATCTTTGTCTTCGTTTGGAATCATATCAACACGCCAGGGCTGTTTTGAAAAGTCTTTGTTGATCGCAACCATATCAAATGCTTTACTCATGAAAGTGACTCGCTCAAAGTGTACATGGTCAACATCTGACAAGTCAACGACAAAGAAAGGCGTCTCAGTCAAGTTGCATAAACAGTTCAGCGTTGGCTGGATAAACACCATTTCTTTGTGTGGATTGCCGGTGAATCCAAGGTCTCTGTAAGGGATATCAAACTCAAGGGAGTAGCCATTCTTTTTTGCCACTTGCTCAACCTTGCGGCAAAAATCTTTAAATGCTTCATTTAGCCTCTTCCTTAATTGCCTCTCTCGCTGCTCATCATCCATCTCGTCTGGATCATACATACTGCGTTTTCCTGCGTCTACTGCTTGACTTGCATCAATCACTTCAGTGAAAAACTGGATATCTTGCTGCTTCTTTTTCCCAACCATGATTGGATTTTTCAAGTGGAAATGGACCAGCACCATAATTTCACTTTCGCATGGTTGAAAAATGGCATGTTTGATATTGGAATACATGACATCAACAATTTCTCCTCTAGTTGAAATGAATCTCATACCATTTGAATGTGCTTCAAGGTTACCTTGAGTTTTACGCCCAGCAAAGACAGGGCGCATTGTTAGGTCAGAAAGACGTGGAACTCGCTCGTTCTTGGTTCGGACCAGTTTGTCTTGCTTCACGAGGTTGGCTTCCTCTTGATCACGTAATTCAGTCATTTTTGCTCGCTTTCTGAGTTCGGAGATTTGCCGGAATGCCTATGAATGTAATGATGACAAACGTAAGAAAAGCACAAGCGCAAGTATACATGAAGTTATGTTAGCTTGTTTGACTTACCGTTGTGAGACTGTGGGCGTCCAAACTGCGAAATGTCATTTCTCGGATGAAAGTTGCATATGGAGCATATTTCTGAACAAGCTTCGCAATGTTTGCTGGGGCATCCTTACCAACAGCCATTCCAGCTGTGTAAAAATTGATTCTTAGATAGGAAGCTGTATCGGGATCAGGCAACACAACATTTTTGATAGTGCTTATATGAAAAGCCACAGGATTGCCACAGATGGGCAGAATGACACATTGGCTAGCCATGTCGACCTTCACCTGATTTGGCAAAACATTATCTGGTAAATCTTTGGTCCGTTTGTATGCCTCCAGCTCTTCTGCCTTCGCTGATTTCTCGTCGCCTTTCTTTCTCCCTGAATTTCTTGCCAATTCGCGAAGCCGCTCTTCATTTCGACGTGCCAAAAGCTGAATCTGACGACGATCTCTTTCAGCAGCTCCTTCGGAGTCTTGGGCCAATGATGAGGTTGCTGCTAAACGACCAGACCTTCTACCACGAGATGGATTGTCTTCCTCTTCTTTTGCAATCTTCCGCGCGAGCTTCGTGTCCTCGTCTTCTGCCTCTACGTCCTCGACGTCTTCTTCTTCTTCGTTGATTGTATAAGAGACGTCAGTTAAAGATTTTCCATGCTTTGTCATGACATCAGGGCCATTATCAGTAATAGCAACCATATCTGCAATTATCAGGCCATACTGAGAAAGATCTTTCACCTAGCAATTAAGGATGGGAGGCACAATGTTTTGAGCCGATGGACACTTCAAAGACATCAAAAATAATATTAAGGGATAAACAAAGAAAACTTACTGCGCTTTTTGAATTTGCCAGTGACCTTGCACTCTCGCTCAACTTTATTCCGCCAAGAGACACAGCTAAATTGAAGACCATTCCTGGTCTGAACGGGACCGTACTCTTCGAGTTTAAGACCAACATGGGATCGCGAAAATCTAATCCCACCGCAAATCCCAACGACTTCGGGAGAAATGGAATGAGCTGATCCTTATCCATACTTCTAAGATATTTTACCGCTGCTCCATGAACTGCTTTGAGGGGATTCCCGGGTACCATAGCTTTCAAACATGCATAATACATACCCAGCATTGACTCGTAGGTGTCCTTCACTTGCTTTGGAGGATCTACTAGAAGAGTGCGTGCAATATTGCTACAATACATCTGATACCGTGCTCCTAGTGAAACAGTTATCACATCATACTTCACGTTTGCTGAAGTGGATTGAGCTGAAACCTTGAAATCATATTCCCCCCCACTCTGCACAATAGGAAAATAGCAGGACTGCACAAAGTCCTTCTGAACCTTCAGATTTATTTTTGAAGGTTCTTCGATGATTGCATCAATTTCTGAGGCGAGGGTCTCATGAGTTGCTGTCAGACCTGAGTCAATCACCTCCTCAATGCGTGGGATAAATCCATGCTTCAGAACCTTGTTACTCAACACAGAAGATTTCTTCAGTAAATCCAGTTCCGTCTCATCCTTTACTGCCATAACAAGGCTGATTCCACCGGTGATGTCCACCGCTTCAGTTTTAGAAGAAGAATCCCCGAGTTTCTTCTCCCATCCCGACACAATGCTTCCCTCTTTTTCCTCGTTATTTTTGAACTCCTTCATCAGCACTCCCACCTTTACAGATGAACCATTCTCTCCACCCCTCGCCCCTTTCAACAATTCATCGTAATTTTCTGCATTATCATCTGCTTTGTTTCGGACGAGCAATTTTAAGTCCACCACAGACCCATTTTTGGGGGCATTTCCCACAGCAGGTTCCAGGAACTCGCATTTTTTCTTTGTTGCCAAGACAATACACTCGCCCCCTTTGTTAAGAAGGACGACTGTATCAGGCAGTTCGTATCCAAATAGATAATGGTGCAATACAGAGCTTTTGAGGTATGGATTGTCTTCATTTGATGCTCCACGTTGGAGACTAATGCAGTTCGCACCATTCCAAGTACCACCCTCTCTTTATTTTGTGCAGTGATTGTCAATTTTGGAGTTGAGGCAGCAAATAGATGGGAGAAAATTGATAAAGAAAGAGAGAAGTGAGTCAACAGATGTATACAAGGGCATACTGACAATGCCAAAGATATTACAGTACTTCCAGGGGGAAATATCTGAGCGAGACCATCAAATCTACTTCAGAAAGCAGTTATCATTAATTCGGGGGTCTTTGGGCGAGCAAATTCAAAACAAGCCATGTTGCATTCCAACAAAAGACGATTTTGACAGAGGCTTCCCCCACTATTTCCCTCTAGTCATCAAAATGCCGATAAGTCATTCATTGGACAACAGACAAGAAAGAAAAAGATTGCACTCGTTCAACAAAAAATAGGCATCGTGTCTTTTCACCGTCAAAGAATTAAAAAAATAGATGCATACGCTGTCAAAAATTAGCCGACAGGTTTCCAGATGCATGATTTATGGCTTCAAGTTATAGAATCTGTTTTCCTCCCCTCTCACTCCCATCGCTCTAAGCTAGTCTTGCAGGCATATTTTCCTTTCAACAGCTCCACATAGAACTTCCTCCACCCATTAATAACTTCTCTAAAACAAACTAATTCACTCTCTTCTACGCTCATGAGTTCAAATCAGTGCGGCCAAAGTCAAAATAATCCATTCGACAAAGTTAATTAATCATAAATAATTACTCCTAATAACTCACCGATGTTTCAAAAACTGGGCATGAATCCTGTTCAACCGTTCGTAAAAACGATCGACGTCCAATTCCGCCATGGCGTTGGTAGATGTTTACTATGATGGTAGAGCGATTGCTTCGTTGAGTGATATTGTAGAGGCTGGAGGAGAATTCCTTTCGTTGTTTCTGTGGCCGACCAATGACACGTGATGGGAAGATTGCTGGTTGTACAATACTAGGTTCGCGTCTAGTCTCGGAAAGAAGTGGAATGCACAGTCGTAGATAATATGACCTGGCGTCACACACGGTTATGGATAGTGCAGATATTGTTGGGATTGTAGCGTCTCCATGGAGAGGACCGACGGTCGGTGCTGCTTTTGGATTGTGAGATTAATTTTATTTTATGTGTGAACAAAGGCAAAAAAAAACGCTACTATCAGCAACTTATTTTTGGCGCGCCCAGCCATGGGGGCATCGATCAGGCATTATGTATCGTACAATACTCTAGGTAGTATGGTATGGTACCCCATCGCACAATTTTCTAGATGGCAGAATGAGAAGGAATCAGGAATCGCTTTAGTTCATTTTTTTGAAGATATAACGTGTCATGTGTCATATAATAATAGTCTGTCCATGGTAGTACCATACGTGCACGCTTGGGACTTCGGACTTCGGACTCTGCCGCCGCCGGCGAGCTGATGGCTGATGGGCGGGCGGCAAGATTCGATGGCGGGAAACCACACAAACTGCCAAACCGAACTGGAACACATCAAGAAAACTGGAAGTGAAGGCGAAAGTGCCAGAAATCTGCAAAGAAAAAGAACACAATAAATAAAAAATAACATTTCTATCCCCGCAAAACACAGCTTCATCGCCTTTCTATCTCACATTTGCAGTTGCAGGGCTGCGGACCGACAGTTGGGTCACAACAATTTTGAAAGAATGACGGGATCCGCGTTTCGTCTCCGATTTGCAATGGCCGCATCTGCCGTGATTGCCATTGCAAATGCATCGACTTTTTTAAATAATGAGAACACTGGAAAATTAATGATGTCGTGTGGCAGCCGTGCGAATAGCTTTGATAGATGCAGATATGATTATTTTGTTGTGGGTAGCAATTCGCCTTGCCCTTCATTTATTGCTCCAAAATCACGTGGCAGTGTAACTACTTCTCCAAAGCAATCAATAATTTTCAAGGGAAAATTACTAAATGCACCTCTGTCACAATCATCAGCCTCGACAACTCCAGTGACACTCAGACGCAAAAATACAAAGCTCCAAAACGAACTGTGGCGTCCGTCTCCTCTATTCTCAGCAGATTCCGATACTAACGACGAAAGCAGCAATGAAAACGAACCAAAAGAACGAGACACCGGCCCCAAAAACAAAAGCACATCCCAAAATGAATTCTCACGAACCATTCGCGTATCCAAATGGTTTGCTGGTGGTAACACTGGTAGTATCGATAGAGGAAGAAACAATCAAAGAAGCGGTAATAAATCCATGAACCTTTCCATTACCGCCACGTCGTCAGAACGAAGTGCACTCGCGGCTCGTTTTAGATTGTCAAATATTTCGGCTCTTTCTGCAGAGTTGGTGATTCAACCTACGTTTGGCGTGGGCCTTGGTGGTGGAAGAGGGACTGGGGGTGGCGGAGGAGGAGGAAGAGCAAATGATAATGAATGTATCGAAGCGCGTGGCACGGTCTCAGCACAGGTGACACAAAATTGTGTTAGGACCAATGAGGAGTTTGATGTAGATTTGGAATTTAGTTTTGATACTATTTTTAGGGCCATGACTGTGCCTGGAAGCAGTAGTAGTGAGGGCGGGGATGCTAACCTTTCGGCAGGAGAACAAGCTGCGTTAGATGCAGCGTCCAAGCTTGACGATGCAGGACCGCGAAAGAAGAAAGGGGGGAAGAAACAACGTGGCGTCAAGGGCGTTGGAGGTGGACAAAATTTGGATACCATGGGAATGAAAGAATTGCAAGATGTGTTGATGGATTATGAAGTAACAGAAGAAGTCATTGAAGATGAAGGTTGTTTTTGCACAGATGGGATTGTGGATGCTGGAGAAATAGTTGCACAGATGTTTCGTTCCAAGTTGGATCCTTACCCGAAGAAGCCAGGTTCGGTAAGTTTATACACGGATATTTGTCATCACAGTATTTTCATTACTGATTAAAATTGCAAGCATCTTTGAATATGACATGATTTTTGTGTGTATTGAATGTCGCAAAATATTTATGCCCGGTCAAATCACTCTGTCTAATGATATATTCCATTCTGCATGTACCATCACTTTCAGAAACCAGTAAAATATACCTTTTCTTCTGACTAGCACCATAATATATAACTTGTTGATCTAAAATACTTTGATTTATTCTTGGTCTTCTTTGGTTGTTTGTCGCTCTTGGCCATAGCATGTGTATTCAATTTCGAAACAATGGCATCCTTTAATTATAAGCAGTACCTCTATAAAAACATTGCTTCCGCCTTTTCGAGATTTTTTCCCTAATTACTTATTTTTGGTCGTGCTCAAAGGTATACTGTGGCTCAGTCTATGCTGGTATTATTTCCAAACTTAGTTTTAAAAGTACAAGTGCAGGATAGCTCACGGTAGTAACAGTCGAGAATTGACAAAGTAAATGTCCACACATGTATTCACAGAGAAACTAACACTATAGGGTTTGAAGGAAGAAAGTCATTGCACTGTAATCATTTTCACCATGCCAGGCATTCATTCACGGACCCACCAACATATACGAGAGTGCCATGTATTTGTTCACTGACCCACCAACAGACATGAGCGTATCGTGCACAGTGTCGTTGCATCCGCATTCACTCTCTTTTCTTATTGGAACATCTTCGGCATCAGAAGTGATGGTAAAGTCATCCCAATCCGTAAATTCTGATACTGTGTCAGACGCATTTGCGCAGTACTCCCAAGCTGAATGATCAGTACCATCTGTCACTTCTGTTTGTATAGTTGCATCGAATACACTTAAGGGAGCTCGACATTTGGTGTCGATAGATATTCGTGAGCCATCATCGTCAATCAATTCATTTGAATCACTTGACCCGTCATCTCTTCTTTCTTGCATTGAGGATTCTCTCTCCTCAGTTTGAACACAGTCCCACGCCAATGGTTGGTTTGTACCTGTGACACCGGTGTTTATATCGTTGTCGCCAGTCTTTTTTCTCTTCGTCCACTTCGGGGCTCGCTCCAGTATTGCTCTAGGTCGCCATGCCCCAAGAGCGTTGGTTTTTGCAGACTGTCTGGTTGCCTTAGTGGATTGAATGCGTGGCCTGACTCGTGGATTATTTGCTCGACTGAACGATAAATCCAATCGTTTCGACATTGTTTTCGTGAAGGGTTGTGAGCAGTGCTGGCGCAATATAATCAGAAGTGTTGAGTGAGTTGAGATTCCGAAGCCGTCAATCAAAAAGACACAATGTGGATGTCAAACTATTTAATTGTTTGACGCGTATCGTACTACGTCTGCTATTGTTTAAGAAGAAAAACTTTCTTGCAATGAAGCAAAGTCACCTCGCTTTGCTTTGTACATAGCGCTTACCTATATGTAGGTGCTCTCTTACAAAGGCGTGCTTTTACATGCAAGCTTACAGAATGGAAGGTAAATCGGAGATAGAAGGGTCAAACAAGATCGATCAAACAAGAGGCATGCACCTCATAATAATATTATTATTAGCCTCCTCAAATTTTCACTCGTGGGAGACAACAAAAAAATAATCGAGAGGATACGATCGATACTACAACATCAAAATGTATGGACCAAGACCAACTTGGCGAGAGTTCATAAAATTTTGAATATTTTCGAATTCATTCTATTTATGCCTTATTTGACGATTTAATGATTTCCTACGCCAAATATCAAAAAAGCCTGTTCGGGTGTAGTACAAAATATACGTACACAAAAATGTATTTAGAAATTGGATACTCCTACATAGCTCTCTATATAGAGAGCATGTATGCATGGTATGTAGTATCTTCTACTTGTAATTGTATTTTATTGTTTCTTAGAAATGGCATGTATGTCAAGCAAGTGGGTCTTTTCCTGTCTTTTCACAAAGCAGGTTGAATGATGTTGGTGCACAGTATTGTACTACGTACTATTGAAAAAATAATCAACATAATAATATTACCTCGAAAGTACTAACAATGAAGAGCCCGTAGCTAGATTAAACAATAGGTGCTGCAATACTGCTGATCAACAATAGATCACATAAGATTTTCAACTCATCTCAAAGTAAGCATGGGTCTATTCACAAGGAAATCGCGAACGCGAACGTCAAAAAAAGCAGCAGCCGTTACTTTGGAGGCTGCGAAAGAGTTGCCAGTCGTACAACCGAGTCAGCTTCAGTCCCTGAAAGCAGACGATATAGCACCCACGACATCAAATGATAAGGTGCAAGCATCAACCAGCGTCACACGTTCTACAAATAAAGAACTCGTCAGGAAACCTGGGATGGCGTTGGAACTTACACGTGCAAAAAAATCTGACGATACTGCATCGTGCTCAGAAGACTCGCTGGGTGAAAATTTTGAACGAAGCGATTGTGGCTTCAATGAATTTACTCACGACACTCTCATACACGTTGGAGAGAGGATTTTCTACTTTGCAGGGTATCCTAGCAAAGGCGTGATGAAAGTTATGAATGAAATAGGTGATTCGTGTGAGAACATCGCTCGTGGGATGTGTGACATGCAAAAGGAATTGGAGGGCGAAGATGAGTTCGAAAATACCGACAACGTTGGAAAATTTGAGATTTTATACGAAAAGCTTTCTCTAGAAGCAGAAGACACAAAGAAGAGAGTAGGCAAGGAACTCGAGAAAGAAGGGGTGGATGATGTTGAAGGTGCAGTTGAAAAAGCAGTTGAAAGTGCAGTTATTTTGTAAAGGGGTCACTGGATTGTAGGTTTCCGTATAAATTGCCAAGAGACAACACACTCTTGTAATGAACTGACAATGCCATTCAAAATCAGTAAAAAGCGAATCAGTCAGAATGCCATTGGTGGCGGATTCAAACAAACGTCATTTGCATTATTCAAGCTAAATTTCTTACCACAAGTAGGTAAAAATGCATAAGTAAATTAAATTTGGTGTCATCGAGACAAATGAAAAATAAAAATAAACGTATAAACATACCAACAGTTGGGTGCAACAAAAATTATTCATATCCTAATAATGCACCGAGCTAGGTTAAAGAATGCTACTGGGGGAGATTATCGTGCGCTTGTTTTAGTTTTCCAATATGTAGCTTTAATTTTTATCAACAAATTTTGCGAATCGAAAGAATACTCGTGCTGTTTAATCTAGGTATGCATTGTACTTCATTTTTCCAACATTCTAGAACCATATGGCCCATTCTCATTTGTGTAATATCTCTTTACAAATAATGATACCAGCAGCAAAGTAAGCTTTTCGCACAACATGCCTTGGTTAAAGAGATAATTAATTAATGAATGCTGACGGTGTATATTAATCTGACTCTGTAAAGGGAGAAGCACTTCATGGTTCAGCTTGAGTACTGAGGAGAAGTGGAAATTTTGATTAGAGCCATCAGACCAAAAAAATAAGCTGCTTTGCCCTCTTTCGCTCTATCGATTGCTGATTGTTTCGGTTCATAATAATTCTCTGCAAATCCGATACGGTACTTCATGAATTGTTCTCGTGTTCACGATGCAGACCCAGTTGCATGCTATATGTTTGGCATTCCAATGAGAGCAATCTGCTTCAAATTTGAAACACCAGTTAATGTGATTGACAATATTATATCCAATCTCGGGGGTGTTGATTGGTTTACATAATATCTGTAATCTTCCACATCTTACTTTTTTCTTCGCTTTTTCCCAGAAATTTTACTTTCAACGTCATTTGCCTCATCCGAGTTGGAGCTACATGAATTCGAGGGATCAATGCCAGTGAGTGCAAAGAACTGATCCTCGTGCCCCAACCGCGCCAACAAATCACGCAGCTCGCCAAGTGATGCTTCCTCAAAATCATTAATTTTATCCAACTCCTTCTCCGCGATGCTTGCACTGTCAATCGCAATGGTCCCAAATTTTTTCTGTGGCATGGCCGATTTGAGCTTGGATTTGAATTTGTCAATTGCCACTTGTGGGCCGACGCACAGCGCCACGCCTGGCCGACCGAGACAGCCGATACCGCGGAGCTTGTGCTTGCCGCCTTTCAATATCATATTGTCGGGTTTATGATCAAGAAGATGGTGCGAGTGTATGAGAGCCACAACGTCGCCATTGTTTTTGGATGCGGAAAGCACCGTTGCTCCACCTGCTGGTAATATGACATTGCCTCTTGCTCTTGCGCGGTTCTTTGGTGTTTTTTGGAGACACCGATGACCGCCCCGAAACGACGCTGTTCGACCAAAACATGACATAACTAGAAACAAAAGAAATTTGGTGGACAAAGAAAACATTCTGTACTACTCTAGAGTAGGTGCTATTGTGAATAATTATTATTATTTGTGACGACTGTTTATCATCATCTACCGTAAAGTTCAGTGAATAAAACGCACCCAATGTCCCATCAAGCGTTTTTTAATACTATTCCTACGTGAAAAAATGGCCTAGTCATCACTAATCATCTGAGTGCGTTTTATTTACCGACCACACCTAGTG
>JALLAR010000380.1:0-16501 GCA_036939335.1 Conticribra guillardii
TGCCGTGCGCGCTCGAGGTCTGATTTGATAAATACTGACAGAAGTATGTACGATACAGTACCTGGACGATACAGTATGTCGTACCCTACCCGTACCGTGTCTTCCTGCATGGTCCTGGTCCGGATGTCGGATGTCATCCTGTCATCCTGTCATCTGTCATCGATCAGCGCGTCGACAAAATTACAGCGAAAAAGAACGGCTAAACTAGATTATTCTTCACATCACCGGTCCTCTGATGTTTTTAATAAAAATAAGATCGGGCATACCTGGGCATACGTAGGTATTGTAGGAGTATCGTATTGTACCACACGATACAAAACCTATCTGTGCGAATAATATTATCTCTGTCGTAATTCGGACCAAAAAGAATCTCTGGAATGTTGAATGCACACACGTGGAACAGCGAAAAGACTCAAAAGGGGTCACTCTTACTTAACTATTCGCAACAACAAAAAGACACTATGATGCTACATAGTACTACTTCTTCTTGAAGATAATTATTAGTAGAGGGTACGAAATGATACTCTACTATCTACATACTCCTACATCATACAGAGTGTCACCCACATCACAAAAGAAGCAGGAAGATGATGTTATTAGGAGTACCATGCATACCATAAACAATAAAATAATAACACCTAAATTCTTCAAGATTCTACGGAGTTTTTGGGAAGAAATCCTGTCACGATCATGTTAAGTTTTCTACTCTAGAAAAGAACAAGGGTGTCAAGTGTCATGGCGCCAGTGTCAACCAATCAAAAATTTCTGCGTTGGTCCCACATCGCTGGCATTCGCAGTTGATGTCGTGTTGCCGATTCGCGAAAAAAAACCTCAAGACAAACAGCCAAGTAACCCACTGAAGGTGAAGGCCCGTGCGTACATCTGTTGCTGGAAATTGCATAATATCCTGAGCCAATGCAACTGCAACGGAATATTGGTACAATACCGAGCGAGACCAACTACTACTCAAGATAGTCTTCTAGTTGATTACAGTAGATTTCAATTGCAACCCTCGCATCCTACCATGGGTTCTTCATTTTTAAACAAAAAGCGAGAGCGAAGTCCGTCCCCAAGCATTAATCCCACCATGACATCCTTTTCCGATAACGACGAGTACGATCGCGCAGTTGCATTCCTTCAAGAGTTCCGGTCACGTAGAGTGGCAGCTCTGCATTCTACGTCGCTCAATACCATTTCTGAAAGTCTCGATGATTTGGCCAGCGATTTTTCCTTGGCCGTCGGCATCGGCTCAAGAAGGAAAAATTCCTTCGATTGCATCGATGGGCGGAGGATGAAAAGCTCAACCTCTCCCAAATCCCCGGCCATGAAGAAGACTTTTACTACCAAATGCCTTGCCGATTTAGATGACTCAAGCACTAACCCCGCCGACGAGGCGAGAGTCGAATGTACAAGAATTGAGTGCTCCTTGCCTAGAAATCCGACCCGACCAGGTCTACTTCGTAGTTCTAAATCTGTATACCCACTTAGCTCGATGGCAACAGAAATTGAAGCCGACCATTACTTTGGTTATTGCTATGAAAGTCCTATGAACAAGCGCCACCGCGGACGACTTGGGCGTGCCTCATAATTCCTTCTCTGTACCTAGTACTGGGCTATCATAACATCACTGAATCTTCTATGCATGGAGATGGAATGCAGAGACTGCATGAACTGACTATTGTGCTGATTTTCTTTGATTGTAAATATTGTCGAAATGTAAATAACTTAATTGGAGCAATTGATTCCACTTTCCTTTCTTTGATTTACAACAATAGAATTAACGTGCAGTTGTCTTCTGTGATGACATAGCCGTATTTTGAACAAATCCATTACGTGAAGCTTAATTGGTGATTCCAGTTCCTCACCCTCTTGCGTGCTTCATCGTTCAATGATAATTCCCATGTGTCATTGAAAATAATAGACATCTAACTTAATTTTTTTGGAGCATCAGCAAATTTTCAGAATTCATTGGGAGAGTTTTTTCTTTTTGCATTTTTACACGCAATGCGGAGGTTTGGTTTTTCTTTCTTGGAATGAAGAATGCAGATGAATTTCTTTTAAACTAAGCTGATTTGACTGTAACTCTGCTCTGGGATGTTTCTATGTCATAAACTTATTGGTAGTGTATCCTATTGAGTACTGCAAGCCATATCATACATACATCACAGATAATTGGCCATTACCGTTATGAATTTTATTTAAAAGTAATAACTGTATCACAAACAACAAACAGCAATGCAATGCTTAATACATTTCACTTCAAAAATAGAGAGCATGTAAGAGTGTACAGTTAGTATTCGGTTAAACTAAATCTTAACTCTATAGAATATCATCATATTCTGGACACTGCATATTTTTGGCATTTCAGTTTGCTTTTAGTGCAGAAAATAAATGTATTAATTAGTTCGTTTCTTCATGTTTTTTTGTCATTTGTCTCCTGTGCCCTGTGCCATCATAGGTTGTCATACCATGACCATGCTTCCAAATGTGGTTGAGTTACAAGAGAAAAATCCCTTGTCGCAATTAAAGATATTCTATTTCATTATCATCAGTTGTTATATGACTTTCCTCCAAATCTAAAATGTTCATTTCTCTAGGATTCAAACTGTATGTGACTCTGGGAGAATTTCTCAGTGAATTGTGATGATATATCATGACTGTAGGAGGTATACGCACCCTCAATACTGAGACTGATGATAAATTCCAGCGTGATGGTTGATATTCTTCATCTTGGAAACTTGACTATGGTCATTAAGGCTGGTGGTATAGGTATGTACCAGTAACACCATAGGCATATGCTTTGAATGCATGGTGATGAGCATCCACAGCGAAAGGGGCTAGATTATTGAAACCAAATTCTGGAATGCAAACTGTTCTGGAAAAAGAATCACTGTTCCACCAGATACCTTCCCTATACCAAACACGCATACTAACGCAAAACTTGACTCCAAATATGCTTTTATCTTTTTCTTTTTGATTGGAGTTTGTCTTAGTTTTGTATCCATGCCATATGATAAACTAGTCATCTTTAATGTGAATTCAGGGCCAAGTAAGAATTTAAAGGAAAAAAAATGCCAACACAAAACTTTTGTGTGTCACAAAAATCAAAATATAAGAAAAATACTATTTCCAATGTCAAATTCCACAATAAAAAGTGGAATCATAAAAGTGACTCATATAGATACATATGCATCTTAACTTGAATTATTTTACCTCTAACACTTGAATTCATAAAAGTGAAAATCATTAGAAGAAGAACTGCACATACATGGGAAGAGTACAGTGACTGATGCCCTGACTAAAAACACTTACTAGACATGCGTGTTGATAAAATATAAAACATTTCTTGAAAAAATGGCCATATACTAACTTCGCTTATGAACAATCAAATTAATGAATCTTCTTTGTACGATACAACTTATGCCTGTAAATTGTCCGTTATGGAGAGATGCAGAATATGTACAACAAGGAACCATAATCAATAATCCTCCAAATTGAAGTGCCTATAATTATTACTTTTCCAGTGTTCCGTTCCTGGGAAGATAAAATATACTATGTTTTTCCAAGGCACATAACACTGATTCAGAACGATCGATAATTTTGCCCTAAGAAAGATGATCCCTTCTTACACATAGATTGGCAATTTTATGGAAGGTTTTGATCACATCTGGTTGAACTACCATCATAGCATGATGTTAGTTATAGTCATCTTTATGGTCATGATTATACTCTTGAGTCTTGAAAATCAACATCACAAGAGTGCAGCACCAGCATTCATCTCCAATGCTCAATTCAGACCTTGTTTCCCCTCCATCTCTAATTTTCCTTCCCATTGATGATGATTGATCAATCTGTCTAAGTCAACTCGGGTTGTAATCATGCTAAAAAGTATGATTATGTATCCGCGGAAAGAAGGGGGTTGGATTGGAAATGATGAATGCCTGTATAATGATGTTTGGAATAACCCCAGATGCTGATGATGCTGCCACACTGGGTTTTGAGAAGATGCTGGTGCTACCAGTGGTGGGATATCTCTTGGGTGGTGTGTCGTGTTGATGTGTGCTTGTTTTAAGGGTGTTGGTTGTTGATTTCTTGAATCATTATCATCCAGGTGTGTTCCTTGTTGTTGTGGGTGATGTGATATGGATAAGGAACATGTTCTTGGAATTATATGTTGCGTTGTAGGTGGGCTCTTATCATTGTCATTGTTGTTTGTTTGAAATGATATAAACAAGAATTGATATGAGTGATTAGGTGATTATGATGATGGGGTGGCTACAGCTACAGCAGTCTGTAGGCTACATTGTATTTGTATCATGTGTGGATGGGCCGCTACTCTATTGGGGTGCAGCCTTCTTCTTGCTGTTTTCCTTATTTTGATTGGATGAGTGCCGCTTTGCCTCCCAATGACCACCACCACATAAATTGATGGATAAATCAAATGCGGTATTATTCTCGCCATCTCTATGACTATGACTTTGGACTGGGTCTATATTCAATATTAATACAGATAAAGATAAGTATCCCATTTTTAATATTATTATTATTTATTGATTCTTGGATATTTGTGCATGTCAATATGAACTTTTTTTGCTATTGAGGAGATGCTAGTTCTATGACTCCTGCCTGTGGTGCACAATTTAATCAAGGATGATTGCATCCTATGGGATACTTTTTTTCTGCGGGATAATTGTCCCGCCACGTGTAGGCACCATATTGGTCGAAATTTCAGACGGGAAAAATAATTTTCCCGAGTCCTAAGGTGTTGTTCTCCGAAACGGGAAATATTTTTTCCCTATTTCATTCCTCAAATTCATTTAAGCCTTTAGAAATTTCTTAGTTCACCAATTCCTATGTACTTAATGGGTTGAGTATCATTGTGAAAAAATAACGAACGTTTAACGAACTGTCCTGCATGCAATAGTTTTGGGCAGGCATCGCCCATATATGCTACATTGGATATAGTACTAAATACTGAGCTAACTCATCACTGATAAGTGATTTGCTCAGAATTTACACATTTTCGATTTCTGACATACACCTATGTACAATGCATACAACACACATAAACAGAACAGAAAAAGAATACTGTTTGAATACAAAAGAAAAAGAATACTGTCTGATTTCAGTCACAGACAACTCATGACTCACAAGCGATTTGCTCAGAATTTACACATTTTCGATTTCTGACATACACCTATGTACAACACATACAGCACACATAAAGAGAACAGAAAAATTATACTGTCTGAATGCAAAAGAGTACTGTCTGATTTCAGTCACAGGCACTGATAAGTGATGTGCTTAGAAACTACACATTTTTGATTTCTGACGCACACACAGAAGAAATGTCTGAAAACATAAAGAGAATTGTCTCATTTTAGTAGCAACTCATGACTGATAAGTGATGTCTATACATTTTTGACTCTTTCTGCAGAGTCACTTATCAGTCACTGACAACTCTCTCTACTATTATGAAATAAAACTATTGTTTTGTGTGTGGCACAACTATTGAATTTTGTTATTTCACAATATTATGATCAATCCATGCAGATTTAGTATGTTCGTGGCTTTAACTACCAAATGAGGACTTGTAATTACCAGGACAATTAGGTAACCTGTAATTTACAGTAGCTGTTCCTTGCAGTAGTTATACTCCACCTACCACCTAGTTGTGGAAGCTTACCTTTCCCTTTCCACTTGCCACACCCCACAACACCCGCCTTTGCAGTAGTAAAATCTTTGCAGTAGATGTTGCTCTTACCTCCTACTGCTTTACTTGCAGTAGATATAGTGTTTGCAGTAGATGCGCACTAGCACCAACAGTGCAGTAGCTATCACGGCTGCAGTAGCTGTCCCCGCAACCAAAACCTCTACCATTCAATACTATTTCAATCAGCACAATGGCTTCATCTCCGCCGCTGCCGCTGTTGATGCCGCCGCCTCCTCCGCCGCCAGAGTAACAGCTACTGCAACCAGTTAGCTACTGCAAACAAAATAGCTACTGCAAAGGCGCTGTTGTGAGTGTGAATGAGTGTGAAAGGTAATCTAGTCGTAGAAACTCATTGGGCCTTTACAAAACATCTACTGCAACTGCAAAATACAAGGCAAAAATAATTTTCAGTACAGGGGCACATAGGAATTCTGTAGCCTGGAGGTGAGCCGAGAGGAGACGTCCTCAGCTACTGCAAGACAGCTACTGCAAAATACAGGCTGCCTACATAATATTATCTACTTCACTGCGAAAGAGGGGGCGCTGGCCAGGTGCCAGGGAGGGATACCTAACCGGGACAGACGGAAACATCACCGATGAAAACGCAACCGCCATCAAATCTCAAATCCATCACAGTAGATAGTACACAGCGAATCCTTTTTTGGATACGATCGTACAAATTCACACAGGAATCAATATATATATGACGGCTGCCGGTATTTTTGCAATTTTTTTTTTCAACTTCGTCTAAAATTCATAATATTCAATGCAGCAATAATGCATGAAATATTTCACAGAACAGCACAAGATTTCTATTTTACCTTCAATTATGGGACTTCAACGCTCTCCATCGGCCGGCACCATGGCCATTGCATCAGCATTATTCCTGCCTTGCCTATTACTATCCGTGCAGCTAGATCAAGTGCACTCGTTTCAGACGGCATCCAGCAAACTGCAGTCGCCACTCCGTGGCATCACCACCACTGCACTTCGCGAACAATCAAATGACCCGACTGCCGACTCGGCCGTCGAGTCTTCTGGGACAGCAGCCGAGGATGCCTGGATCAAACAGGAATTCGAGTCACCTCCCATTGTCTGTGGTCTTAGTAGTGGCACGTCCTCCTCTTTGCACACGTCATCGGCGGAGTTGTTGGATCAGGGAGCTGTGATCGGACCTGCGAGGGTGCTCGTGTATGATACCACTTTGAGAGGTGAGAATATGTAATTGAAATTGTTGTTATGTTGCTCTTATCTGATTGTGCATCATGAGATTTTATTTTCTTTGTGCCCCTTGATATGGCCATGTGTTGTCTGCCATTTTCAACCCACCCACCTCTTAATTTCTTTTGTACTGCCCCCCTTTGACTTGAATAACTTACTGGATCCTAAATCATATATTTTCCAACCATTTCAATTCCAACATGTCATCCAAATCACAGATGGGACTCAAATGGAAAGCATCTCCGTCTCATGCGATGACAAAATCAAAATTGCCACCCGCCTCTCACACTTCAACTTCGACTACATCGAAGCCGGATGGCCCGGATCCAATCCCAAAGACGAACAATTCTTCCTACGTGCCAAGACCGAATTGGACGAGATTACCAAATCCAAATTGGTGGCATTTGGATCCACGCGACGAAAGGGCATTCTGGCCAAGGATGATGCTCAGATTCAGAAATTGATTGAGAGCGAGGCGCCCACGTTGTGTATTGTGGCCAAGGCTCATTTGTGGCAGGTGACTGATATTATTCGTGCGGATCCTCAAGAGAATTTGGAAATGATTCGTGACTCTGTGTCGTACTTGACTTCGTTGGGTAGGAAGGTTATGATTGATTTGGAGCATTATTTTGATGGTTACAAGTTCAATGCTGAGTATGCATTGCAGTGCTGTCAAGCGGCTGTGGAGGCGGGGGCGGAAGTGTTGGTCATGTGCGATACCAATGGGGGGAGTATGCCTTGGGAAGTTGAGGAAATCACTCGTGAGACCATCGAAAAGTTTGGGAAGGATGTCACGTTTGGTATGCATGCTCATAATGATTGCGGATTGGCCGTAGCAAATAGTTTGACGGCTGCCAAGGCGGGTGTGGGTTTGATTCAGGGAACTATCAATGGAATTGGAGAAAGGACGGGAAATGCGGATTTATGCTCAATAGTTCCTTCTTTGGCTCTTCATGTGGACTCGAAAATGAATTGCATTGACAACCTATCGGAGGTTACGAGTCTGTCCCGCTTTTTGGACGAAACATTGAATCGGCCACCAAATAGGGGAGCTCCCTATGTTGGTGCATCGGCATTTGCTCACAAGGGTGGTCTTCATGTAGCTGCGTTGGAACGGTCCCCTGATTCGTATCAGCACATTGATCCATCCCAGGTGGGAAATGAGTTGCGCGTATTGATCAGTGAACTTTCTGGAAGGCAGAATATTTTGGGCAAAATTAAGAAATTGGACTTGGATATTGGTGATGACTCTGTTGTAGCAGAGCGTGCATTGGTCATTCTCGATCGGGTGAAGAAACTTGAAAGTATGGGATACACATTCGAAGGCGCTGATGCCTCTGTTGAACTGATGATCTTGCATTCGACTTCGGGATATTGTCCCCCTTTCCGTGTCTTGGACTATACGGCACAGGTATATGACACCAATGTCGATAGTGCAAGTCGCATCATGGCTTTGATGGAAAATGGCAAACATACTAATGAAGATGGGGATAGATTGGGTCAGTCGAAAAATATGGCACGTGCCACGGTGAAGGTCCGTCTTGATGACCCCGACTCTGATGATTTCCTCGATCGTCTTGAAGTATCCGAAGGAGATGGTCCCGTTGATGCCTTGGCCACTGCATTGAAAAAAGCACTCTCATCCACTCACCCAAAATTGGAAAATTTACGATTGGTTGATTACAAAGTCCGTATTCTTGATCCTGGGTCGGGGACAGCTGCGGCAACTCGTGTCATGATTGAATTTAAGGATGAATTGACTAATCAAAAGTGGAGCACTGTGAGTGTGGATAGAAACATTATTAGTGCTAGTTTGAATGCACTTGTGGATGGATTTGAGTATGCATTGAAGGATGTGCATGCTGCATGTGAGATGGAATATGATTTTGAGTAAGTTATTTGTAAATTGTACGGGTGGGGTAGCAAATAAGAGCTGCATTCTTGAATTGATGACAAAATTGTGACAGTAGTTTCATTATAATTTTGCTAAAATCAGAAGAAAAATATTAATTTTCGCGAATTACTTTGTAGGTTGTAGAACTAGTTTTAATCTAGCTGATTTTGAGTGATTCATTCATGAATTGTAATGGGCATCACAAGAGCTGAATATTTGAATTGGCAAAGAAGATTTCATAAGATTTAGGGCAAACTTGTGACTTTCGTTTGATAATTTTGTTAACATTAAGAGAAAATGTTATATTTATGCTATTACAAAAAGCAATCAAAAGTAACCAAATGAAGACATCTAGCTCAAAATAGATTGCCTTAAACCACATCATTTTTCTATCAAAATAGGTCGAGTATTGTTCATCATGCCCATTGTAAGCATTCCACCCGCATATATCCAAGTATATCCAATCTGCCTCAATCTCACTGCATTTTTCCGAACGTGTGGCTGGGTCCTTCTTTGGAGCAGTTGTTGAATTTGCAGTAGTTTGACTAGGGAGTCGCATCAGCGCTTATCCATCGGCCATTGCACATTGTTTCACAGTCTTCTTGGAAATAATGACATTTTGGTTCATCAGCGTATATGTCATCTGGGCAGGAATCAGCGGCATCGTCAAATACACAGCATCCGTCCGTTTTGACAGGAACTGCCAACCAAACATGAACAGGACCCTCAGGCGATGAGCTGAAACTGAGCCTTCTGAGGTGCGCGCCAGATGCAGCTGGCATGAAAGTGGCTGTGGTGGCTAACTGCAAAAGTAGGGAGTAGCGGGCGATTGCAGTTAGAATCATTGTCTGATAGTAATTTAAATCAAAAATAAATGTTGATCTTGTAGTCGTTGTGTGTTGATAATGTTCGTGTAGAAGCAGATATTGGGTTTTGGCTTTTTTGGATGTTTTTGTTTTATGATATGATTGGAAAATGGATGAAATGAAGTTGCTATAAATTTGCCCGAGCGAAAAATGTGACAAATTGTGAGATGCAATCATAGTGAAATGGAAACGCCGTATGATAGTCGGACCAATCCCAGGTGAAACACAAGTCATCACTCCTACAAGCTAAGCCATTGAGCGGCTGTTGTAGCCAAAAGGTGTCGCCTACTGTTTCGGGATTGGAGTGGCTGTGGTCATGGATCATTTCGTGAAAACCAAAAGTCCCGGGAGTCAAAAGTCTTTGACGATGGTAATTCATCCGTTATTAACGAAACACGCGTCTTCAGATGAGAGGCTGTGATAAAACTGGTATTGGAGATTGGAATGAGCGCCTTCTCGGTATTTGTCACGGCGGAAAAGCCTTACATATGACGCACGAGGCAGCAGAAGACATCGTAGCCTCTCGAGAACACTTTGTTCTCACAATACATTTTCTTCCGCGTAGAACTAGATACTACGTACAAATAATGTGTGCGTGCATCCGACTCATTCAACATACACCACATTGTTGGATCGTGTATTTATGACCTGTATTGCAATAGTATCGCAATACCGCTATTTTGATAGGTCCGACAAATGCAAATGCTTCGCCTTCGAATCATGTCAGCCTCTCTGATTCTGAATGCCAGCCTTCCTGATCTCAGTAACGTTGTACATAACGACTAACGACAATATAATGTGGGATTCGTGACTTGTGCTTCACCTGGGTTCGAAACGATGCAATCTCACAGCGTTTTCATCTTGCAAGGATTTAACATCACAATTTGATGCATGTTTTGATCGAGAACTGCATTTTTCCATTGTCCCGATCATATCATAAATACAAATAATCAAACCCAGTATTTGCTTCTACAAAAAGCATTTCATAAATAATTTCTGCAACAAGCGCTATCGAACAATGATCCTCTCTGACATTGCCCGCTACTCCCTGCTTTTGCAGTTGGCCACAACTTCCATTGTCATGCCATCAGTATCTGGTGCACGCATCAGAAGGATTAGTTTCAGCGCATCACACGAGGATATGGTTAGCGTTTGGATGGCAGTTCCTGTCAAAGCAGATGGGTGTTGTGTATTTGATGATGCCACCAATTTCTGCCCAGATGATATATATGCTGATCAACCAAGGTGCCATTTTTTCAAAGAAGAGTGCGAAGGCACGTGTACAGGCCAATGGATGAGTGCAAACGAGACCGCTCCCAGTCCAAGGACTGCCCCAACCAAGGACTCTCAGATCACATCACCGACATGGCAACCGACTATACTATCCAGTAGCTCTCCCAAACAATGGCCTACAACCAATCCTACTTCAAATCCTATTTCAGTCCCTGCACCCAATTCTACACCAAACCCTACAATGAAACCTACTTCAAGTCCTACATTTAAACCTTCTTCTAGGCCTACTTCGAATCCTACCTCAAATTCTACTTCAAAACCTTCGTCCAATCCAACATCTCAGCCTTCGTCCAAGCCAACGAAGAAGTCTAAGGCCCGTAAAAACTAAGCATGAGAATGCACTCTATTTTGGCGCAGTTTTGGCCATTCTTCATGCCTTGCCTTTGGCATCGCGATACTAATGTCTTGGTTTAGGGTGGGCTGTTTCAAGATTAAGTTGGGCAGCTTTATTTAACTTAGGGCTGAGCATGAAAATCTTTCTTAACATTTAACAAAAGGATTCTAAAACTTTTAAGTCACAACTGTTTTTACTCTTTTCCTATACGATCTTACATTAACGGGTTTATGTCATTTAACGAATGATTTTCTGTCTCTTTCTTTTTCTAATTTTTACATTCAATGTCAATTTAACGCTATCAAATGGTGTGAGCTTCCAACAGTCAAAAGCGAGTCATGTTTTTTATTATTTTACAAGAGCTTTTCTCCTTGAATGTGGTCTTGCTCACGAGATATTTATTGATAGACCTGTTTTAAATGTATTGTAGAAAAGAGAATACAACGCAAATGTTCCGCTGAAAGCAGCGGCTAATGCATACACATATTCAGAAGAGTAGAACTTGAAGCTGCCATGACTCTTCCCTAGAGGAAAATAATTGTTTTCACCTGTGGAACGTGGAAAATAATAGTAAGATATCATTTTAAATTACTGAGGAAAGCTAATAATATAAAAATGATTGAAATTTTATTAGCATGTGACCTTTTTCATTTTTGTTTTTATATCTAGTTGTTTCATTACTTGTTAGCAAAATAGCTTATATTTTTTTGCCTCGTTTCTTGATTGGCTTGGCTATTAAAATGCCTAAAACTTCAAGTCTTCATCGTCGTCCTCTTCCTCCTTCTTGTCACCATTAAAATTTGACAGTGAGTGCAAGGATGCAATACGATGCTTGGTAGTAGCCAAAATGCGAAGGGCAAATACTTCGTGGACGGATAGCTTTCGGAACAATTTCTTTCGTTGGTTAGTAGTAGTACTAGTACTAGTAGCGGTAATGGTGGCGGAAGTGTCTTCGTCGTTTAATGCAAATGATGACGACTTGTGAACGGAATCATTGGCATCAGAGGTGGTACCAAGATCCTCAGAATCGTATTCAAAATCAATGGAGGCAGGATCCTCTGTCATGGAAATAATGGCAGCGGCAATTTCCAATTCGGTTGGCGGTTGGTCTAAACTGCCAAAGCTTTCCATGGCAGTTTCAGCGCCACCACGAGCAAATGCAGCAGCCGACTCTCCATCCATGTTTAAGGATGGGGCATCATCCACATCTTCATTTGCAGTAACACTTGATTTCCTTCGACAAGTGAACGATGAAGATGATTTACTCCAAAAGAAGGATGATCTCCTTCTTCTTCTCATTTTATTATTGCTTCCCTCGCGAACATCCTTGTTGGCGCTGCTATCCATGCCGCCGCCACTAAGCAACAATGCTCGAATGTCATGGTCAAACTTTTTCTCAATCGCGCGCAAATCCGCTTGGATTCGTAGCTTGCGTCGGCGCTGTCGTTCTTGTCTCGCTTGTTTCCGTCCCTTCTTGGTGGCGGAGGAGGCGCTGATCGAAGACATGTTCGATGACAATGATAGCTTATCGGAGTCAGATAAATAATCTGACTGTTCAAAATCTTCCTCGTCTTCATCATCGTATTCTTCTTCTCCCCCATTCATAATCCTCTTGAGGAACAACTTGTCAATTGCCTCATTCGTCACCACACTCCGTTCCAATATCCGAAGACATATCCTTGCAGTCAATTCTTCATCGTCCAGAGCATCGGCATAATCCAACAATGCCTGCTCCGTCGCCGAAGTCACTTGACGAAGCGCCGCCACCGCCGCCTCATGCTCCTCCTCTTCCTCCTCCTCCCGCGCAATCTCCTCCATCACCTCCTTCAACACCTGATCCTCATACTTCCTCCAAACCTGCTCCCACGTCATACCCCGATGATCAAACTTGCCATACCGTTTCCACTGTCGAAATCCATCGTACAACATGCTCCCGATGCGACCGGGCAGCATGGATCGCTCCCTCGCGTACTTTTTGGCTGCCACGCGCGCCTGATAGGCCAGGGGGGCGAGTTCGTCGACCTTGGATAAGCCCATGTCGTGCAATCCGAGGAGGGCACGGGGGAGGAGGGTGTGGTAGAGTTGACGTGTGGTTTTTGGGTCAAAGTCCCCCCAGAGGCGGTTTTTGTTGGTGCCGAAGGTGGTGCGGAGGGTGGATACGGAAGTGTATTTGGCGGCCCAGGCGGCTTTGCGTTTTTGGTATTCTTCTTCGGTGAGTGATGATGATGACGACAACTTGGTTTTTTTCTTGTTGTTTTTGTTGTTATTGGTGTTGGTGGTAACGTCAGATGCCGTATTGTCATTAGCCATAGCAGTAGATTGACTTGACGATAAACGACGAGAGAATCTTGTATTGATGAAACGTGCCATTCTCGCCCTCTTGCCTCGTTTGGCATATATATTATTATTTACATTGATTTTGTTATTGGATGTTGGATCGGTAGTGGTGTGATTCGCATGCTTGCCATTGATGCTGTTGTAGTTTTGATTGGTAGAATCAATCATGGCCGAGCCGAAATCATGATTCGGTTCCTCCTTGTTTCCTTCCCTAGTCACAGAAGCTTTCTTAGCACCACCAGCACCAACATTATCCGAATCATTCTCGTCATTCGCACGACCAATCTCAACATTGGATTTGTTATTCCCCAAAGAAAACAAATTCTTCCTCAATTCCAACTGCTGCTGCTCCTCGTATGGCGAATATCCCGAAACCCCACTATTCGTCATGGTGTACCGTAAATCGGTGCGACTGGATGTCGACGTTCGTCCCTTGTTTTTATTTTTCAAACGTGCCAATCGCGATCCTGGGGGAGGGACCACTGCAGCTGCCAATGTTGCCATGGAAGAGGAGGAGGCTGTGGCGGTTGTGATTCCCCCCATGGTGACTCTTCGATTATTGGAGACGGCGTGCATGTTGGTCATGGCCACGGACGCTAGTGGTGCTAGTAGAGTGGAGAGCGAGGGAATGGAGGATACAGAGAGGGCGGTTGTGATGCTGCTGGACGATGTTGTCCTTGTTCTTGCTGTTGTTGATATCGAAGAAGAAGAGGAGGAGGAGAAAGGCAGACCCGCCAACACGCCCCCTCTCGAAAAAGTTCTTGTGGCAGCGACAGCAGCAGGAGGATGAGCCGCAAAACAACATGATGGAGGACTATTCCCACCGCCCGCTGCAACTTTGGAAGCGGATGCGACGGCAATCATGACGAGGGTTAAATTCTTTGGCAGTGATGATGGTGAACTTGAACTAATGATGGTGTTGCAGCAGGACGACGACGCATCGTGGTGTTGCTGTCGTCTTTTCTGCCGTCTGTGGCGGGGCTTGATTCTGATAATTCCATTTTGTGTGGTGCCTTTATTGCCAATGTTGCTATTACAATTGTTGTTGTGGTTGTTGCTATGGTTGTTTTCTTCTTGGTAAGAAATTAAAGTGCTGACTTCGTGTCCCATGGTTTCAAATAAAAGTGAATCGATTATTAAATAATAATCAACCGACAGAGTCAAAATAATTTGTGGATGAAATAAAATAATGGAGTCGTGCTTGTCAATTGATGGTTTAGGTTGGTTTTCTTGGGATTATTTTCGGTTCTCGAGTGTGTTGAAATTATTGATCGTTGGCAACAATCAATTATGAATAAAGGAATAGCGTGTGAATTCACAACTTTGAATAAGTCAAGGATTTTTTCTGTATGTGCCACAAATGTCCATCAATTGCAAATAATTATTAGTATTGCTGCGGCATACCCAATATAAAGAATTCTTTGCACGTTGCACGACCCTCTCAATAATTAATTTATTGTAGAGTGTGATGATGAGGCTCGCTATCGACTAAGCGAAAGAATATGGCCGGCCCCTCTAATGAAAATGGACCGAACGCAACTTTCACGGGATGGGAAATTAATGTTGGCAGCTGGTGACAAAGACGATGCCAAATGGTTATTTTGATCGCCAATGTCGCTGGGTACAATTGCTGCGATCGCCGAACGAATGGCACTCTTTTTCTGTATGTTGCATAGAGCGAGAGCTGTGGGTGATGTGGGCAGTGCCGTAGTATAATATTATTATGTAGTCAGTGCACGTCAGTGCAGCTTCGGCGTTGGAGTGTTTTGACAGAAGGTTCACTGACGTGCACCAGGTGGTGTCAATAGTGATGTCAAGGGGAGATCAACGAACACGAGGTACTATTGTAGATTGTAGATAGTAGGATGCTGTCAGTGATTGTCAACAGCGTCAACAGATTGTTCTTTGGCGTTGAAGCATACAATATTATTATTTAGAGAGGAGTAGATGTTCTCTATCTTCTATGTGCTTGCTTTTTATTTCGCGTGGTTCAACAATGATTCAACACGGGTCTATGACCCGAAAAAATAATCATGCCATAAGGCAGGTATGGTAGTACCCTAAGGAGAGGTAAGGAGTACGATTGGAATCAGAGCTGTTCATTTGAGTATTATTTGATGCTTCTTTTGTGATTTGTGGTGAGAACAACTTGAAGCCAGAAGGAAGTCGTGCTTGGCTTGGTATGGTATAAGTACTAGAGTAGGAGTACATGGTAGTATTGTAGTAGGTGTCATGCGTCGAAATTCTTTAGAAATCTCTTTCTATCTCGGTGACTCTGTGAACGAAGTGCAAAGAGAGAGTCTGGACTTCCGGCACATCATACAATACAAACCCAGCCATGCAAAGTACAACATAGTATTATTAGTGCCCCCAATATGTCTATATACATACATACATATAATACTATAATTAACACTACTTCTTAATACATCATATTATTTACTAATATGCATTATTCATTAAAAATGCTACACACTAGTTACATAGTACTATCCCATATTAATTAACTTTCAACATGATTTTAGTCCACATAGGAATCAAAATAGTATATCGGTATGTGTATATTGTACTACAACATAGGTCTATATAATATTGTTATTATTTCCGTTCAACACGTTTTTCTTCGTCCGTCTACCTGAGATATCTACATAGGTACTAGTACGTAGTATGATGTAACCATAATATTATGTATCTCTGTCACAAAAAGACAACATATCCGCACGAAAAGTGGTTCGGAACATTCTTTTTTTCTATTTCGAGCTGAACGTATGCCAGAAAATTTTCAAAAATGTGTCTGTCTGTCTGTCTGTCTGTCTGTCTGTCTGTCTGTCTGTCTGTCTGTC
>JALLAR010000381.1:0-16500 GCA_036939335.1 Conticribra guillardii
TAGACTCGAGACGGTCCGAGAACCGCGGACGGAAAAAATAATATTTACACCGCTTTCTTGGTTAAAAAATATGCAGACTGCTAGCTATCTTCTCTCTCTACTCTAGAGCAGCACAAATAATAATAATCAAAAACTCTTTTTATTTTATCATCTGATCAATCAATCGATTCATCGATTGCAAGCACAAAAGTAGCCCAATCAAGAATTGATTGACAGACAATAATATTCTCAACACAAAAGATTGCAGCCCCATAATTAATATAACGATTGAACTCCTCTAACCTCGCACAGCACGGCCACCTTTAACCATGACCGCTGCGATACCCACCGGTGCCACCAGCGACACCCCATCCCCTGCCGATCATGCCTTCAAAGGCAAAGCCTCACCCGCACCCCCCACCGAGACACACCGCCGCGCCTCCGAAAACTCCAACTCCTCCCACACCAAAACCGCCAGCACCAACAACGATACAAACAGCGATGGCAGCCACGTCCGCCGTCGCAAACGAAGCGGCAAGGCAGGCAGCGTCACCTCCGACAGCAGCCGCGGATCCAATAAAGGAAACGGTATCTTGCGAAACCTCCGACGGTCTTCGTGGGGAACCTCTTCCGATCACGACACTTCCACCGATCAGGGGGATAAATCCGGCGAGGGACGAACCGCCCGGGCGACCGTGGACGATGAAGCGCAAAAGAGGCAGGATCGCAAGGTGTGCATGCTCAGGGGGGCGATGATTACCACCCTTCTCACTGCGACGGCGGTGGTGGCCACGTTGGCATTTGTCTATGTCCGCAGCGATGAGCAGGGCAATTTCGAAAATCAATATATGGACAGCGTGGCCAAGGTGGCCGAGGCGTTTCAGAATGGGATTGATAAAAAACACGATTCCGCTTCGACCTTTAGTGCGATGTACACCTCCCGCTATGGAAATGATGCCCACGAAACTAAGGAGGACAACGATCACGAACAAAACGACACCGGTTTTATTTCCGTGTGGCCCAATGCCACCATGCCCGATTTTCAAGAACAGGCCGAAGGACAACTGAAATTGGCCAACGGGCGCGCTCTCTCCTTCAACCCCATCATTACCCAAGATGTCGACCGCCTTCAATGGGAAGCACACGCCACGGAATCCGCGTGGATACTGGGCGATGAAAGTCTCATCACCCCCGACCCATCCCTCACCTGGCCGGACAATCGCACCGTCTCCTTTGGAATCTACTCCCGTGACTCGAACGGCAACGTCGTCTACGATCCGGGCTACGCCGAAAGTTCGAGATTTCCCTACGTTCTCGTCCCCGTGTGGCAAATTGCACCCATAGAAACGAATCAAAAAGCCGTCATGTTCAATTTACACTGGGAGGGGAATCGTCAGCGCGCTCTGGACGATATGCTCATGTATCGGGTTCCGGCCTTGACGGCAATATTGCAATTGGTGCAGGATAAGGAGTTGCGCCCGTCGTCTATTTTATTTTATCCCGTTTTTGATGAGTTTAATTATGAAATTGACAATATTGAACGGAAAGTTACGGGGAGTGTGAGTATTGTCTTTTCGTGGGATACGTTGCTGGCGTCGATATTGCCGGATTATATCAAGGGTATGATTTGCGTGTTGCGCTCTTCGACGGATCAGGAGTATAGTTACTCCATTAGTGGAGATAAAGTCACCCTTCTGGGGGAAGGGGATTTGCACGATCCCAAATACAATGATATGGGGCGAACAGTCAAGGCCAATTTGGGCAAAACCGAGGATTTACTGGGAGAAGTCGATTATCTCATTACCTACCAATTGGAAATTTATCCATCCCAGGAATTTGAGGATCAATACGTGACCAATCGTCCTGCCATTTACACTGCGGGTGTGGTACTCATCTTTTTGTGCACGGCGGCTTTGTTCTTGCTCTATGATTATTTAGTCGAAGATCGTCAACAAAAGACGGTGCGATTGGCACGACAGACTGGGAATATCGTGGATAGCATGTTCCCCGCCGCATTTCGCGATAGGCTGTACAAGAGTCATAATAATACCGATGCTGTGAGTAGGTCAAGTTCCCGGTCCGATGACCGAAGAGGAAGCGATGGGGAGGGGACTGTGCGTGCATCTAATATTTCCATCGGTGCCAGTGGAGAAGGTCGAAAATCCAGTCTTACAATGGGGAAAATGAATATCAAGGAAATTAATAAGTTTATGAAGAATAATATGAAAATGACGAGTGATCAAAATCCAATGGGATCAATGGGCCAGCCGAGTCATTCGTTGGTGGAAGATGAGCCGATTGCAGACTTGTTTTTGGATACTAGCATCATGTTTTCAGATATTGTTGGTAAGCATTATTGTTGTTTATTATTTTGTTGCTTTGTCTGTTGTATATCCATCTTGGTTGCACATTATGTTTGAAGACATTCTTCCACTTGTTGGTTTTCTAATGCATGCCTACCTTTATATTTTTGTCAATGTTATTTTGCAGGATTCACAAACTGGTCTTCAGAAAGATCCCCAAATGAGGTTTTCAGACTTTTGGAACATTTATTCTGGGAATTCGATGCAATTGCTGCAAAAATGGATGTCTTCAAACTTGGAACCATTGGCGATTGTTACATTGCTGTTACAGGCATACCCAACCCCATTGACGATCACGCCATTGTACTGAGTCGATTCGCATTTGAGTGCCGTGAGAAAGTCAGACAAGTCAAAGAGCAACTGGAGTCAGAGGGACTCGAGACCTCTAAGTTGGACATGCGATTTGGTATCCACTCTGGTGCCATTACCGCGGGTATTTTACGTGGAACAAAATCTCGTTTTGAGCTTTTCGGAGATACCATCAACACAGCAAGTCGGATGGAAAGCACAGGCCAAGCGGGAAGGATCCAAGTATCAGAAGAAACGGCAGAGCTGCTCCGTTTAGATCATAAGGAACGTTGGCTCACCAAACGGGAAGATTTAGTGTTTGCCAAGGGAAAGGGCGACCTTCAAACATATTGGGTGGAGCCCAGCAAGGAAGGGAACCGGGTATCATTTTCAGAACTGGCAGAAGATCGTTTGACGGAAGCTACGATTAAACGATTGTCGAGCTCTAGCAAAATATCAGACTCAGGATCAGACCGATATTATCAAGTAGAATATGGATCATCAGAGAAGCCACAAGAGGAAAAATCAGAAGAGATTGATCCCAGCGAAGAGAATGTAGGGATAGGGATAAAGTCAGAAGAAGTCGTGTCAAATGGGAAGACAGGAAATGGCGAGGAATCAAGAGGAAATTCAAAAAAGATGTCGGCAGACGAACATGTATAATAGTAGAAAGTAATGGGAGCTAATAAGTGGAAAGAAGTTGTGTCAACACTACTTTTGCACAGATTGTGTGGGCGTATCTCGCGGAGAGCGAATAAGCTTAGAATGCCCCTTAGGATATGACATAGATCGTGTAAGCTAGTATAAACCGAAATCTGCATCACCTAACACCTCACGAGATAAATAAATTCAGTGATATCAGTATTTCATTTCGTCAAGAATCAGCATTCAGATAGTAGTAGGAATAATTGTGGAAGAATTTTTTCATTTCAGTTATGGTAGATAGTGGAAATGACGGATTCCAGCACTTTGAGTGCAATGAAAGATGCAAGTCAGGCAGCGAATGAAATTTTTTCCACATCGTTATTTATGAAAAATAACTTGCCCCTCCTGTATTATTGGTGCCATGTAATGCAAATGCTACACAAATCCAAAACAGTTCATTCACAGCATATCGCCTTAATTTTTTCTGAGGAAATAAAAACAATGCCCCAGTCACACCCAGCGATTTGGTAATTTCGTAGTTGCTACAAATGACCAATGTACAAAGTATCAACGAATTCAGGCAAATATTTTTAATGGGTGTGCTTCAGTATTGAAAACATGCTGTGATAGAGGTGAAAAAGTGAATACCAATAGCAACGATGAATTGTTCGACGTGTGCAAAAAGTTTAAAGTATGGAACACTCTGCGTTTACAAATGATAAACAGGACAGAAACTCACCTTATTCAAAATATCAATCTCGGAGTCAGGATCAAATAATAAATACAAATATTTCATTGTTTCTGCCAAGAAGAAGGATTCCATCCTGTCGTCTGGCTGCCTATTTGGATCGTCGACATGCTTCAAAGAACCGTATCCATATTGCACTTTGCAGTATTTTTCTATACTTTGCCAAACCTCCCATCCCCACTCCTTTTGTTAAAAACGAGGAAAATAAAATCATGTTAGTTTCCACTTCAGCAGAAAGGAAGTTGATTGCATACGAAACACCTGCACAATTGAAAAATCTCACCCTGTAAATAGGATCCCCAGTAAGTTTACTCAAATAGTAAAATGCTTCAACAGCCTCAGGACGTAAAATGTAGAAAGGAGCATTAGATGGGATCGTAAAGTCATTGTCCCCTTCAAATCTAACGTATTCTGGAGAGATTCCCGTCTTGGATCTTGCATACATTTGATAACATGTGTAGGTGAGCGCCTTGGCTGTTTTCAAATCCCGTTTGGCACGAGGAGAATCCATTCCACCTGGATCAGTGTAAGCCCCCAAGGCCAAGGCGCCGCCCATGAAACATGCAAGATGATCCATTTTATGGTCAATTCTGCCGTTTTTTGAATCCGCAATGTAGGTCAGTTCATTTGGACTACTCTTTTGCAGAAGGATCTCATGCATTCCATCCATAGACTTATCCCACATGTCTCGATACTTTTGTTCTGTGCGCCCTCCTTGGACCCACATTTTGATCATGTATTCGTAAGTGGAGTCACCCATGGCACCAAATGAGAGGTGACTGCCGCTAAATTGAACTCCGTTTCCTTTATCATCCCGCATATTGAGCGGCATGAGTCCATTTTCGGGCATTATATGGTCAAGTACATCAAATACATGCTCTGCCTTTTTGGCATATTCTCTTTTTCCAGTTGCGCGAGAGAGATATCTGTATTCCAACTGGTTCGTGCCCACTTCTGCAAGAATGTAGTTACCATTATTCCAGCCGAAATTTTGCGAGGCTCCTGTTTGCAAATTAACATTTCCATGAGGCAGTCCATTTTGAGTTTCAAAGGATTTGAATAGACGAGAACCGAGGTCTTCGGCCTTTTCGAGGAAAACTTTGTCATTGCTGAGATCATAAGCCGATAGTAACCCCCCTAAACTGCGAATGGTGGTTTCGAATTGTGATACTGAACCAACATCGTCATGTGTCAGGTGATCCCGAACCCAATCCCGTCCCTCCCAAAATTCATCTTTCATACCCATGAGCCACAAAGTGTCAAGTGCATCAACCAAGCTGCACAGCATCATAACAAGAAGGTTGATTATAGGCATGGTGAGAAATTTCAGATGCAGAATGTTATAAATTTGATTCACCCATACTAATGCAGTTGAATCAACTTACGTGGTACCCATACCTCCCCAATTACTCGTTGCCTTTTTAGAAATCGGATGCAGCTCATCCCTCCCAAACGCAAATTCTTTATAATTTTTCCATATGTGCTTCATTCCATTCAACACATGCACACGACGACTACGTGCGAGTTCGTCACTTTGGTCTCTCAACTTTTGACTAGAGGCATACGGACTGTCTCCATTTTTATATTCCAAAAATCTACCTCCTCCCAATGGCTCGTATGTTTTAAAATCATAATTCTCGGGAACAGGCGCAACCATATAGGGGTAGTATCCAGTTCCACCACCTTCTTCAAAGGAAGACAATGATTTAGCAGCACCACCAGTAGATGATTCACCGCCACCACGCAACCCTCCATGGGAAATGATCTCCTTCACTCCCGATTTAATCGATTCCACCACCTGCTCACTTTTCATCGCTTCTTTAAATTTATGATGCATAGATTCAACAATCTTATGTTCACCTTCCATCATAGATTTCACAATCTTTTGTTGACTTTCCTTCATATGAGCCAATTCATTCTTCAATTTCTCTGCAAATTTACTGTGAGTCTTTCCTTTCGTTTCTTCTATGACACTACTACTACCATCGCCATCAGCATACATGGCTCCATTGCCACCGCCACCTTCACCAGAGACACCATCATCACCCACACCCATTACATCATCCACATGATGATGAGGATTATAATTCTTATCCCCCGGGGCGAGAACCCCACGCAAATGAGCTGCCAATGCTTTATCCCCATGACGCAATGCCTCGGCTTCCAACTCATGTTCTTTTTTCTCAACGACTTCGGCTTCGGCGGATTCTCGAATTAGTTTTTGAATGTCGGAATTGGATATTTTGGAGGTTGCCGCGAGGAGGGGGGAGGATTTGGCGTTGCTGTTGTGTGCCGTGTCGGATGATGCATCGGTGGCACTGGGATTGCCAATGACGTGATTTCCCAGGATGAGACCCATGAAGAAAATCTGTAAATTATTGTTTTGGAGAAAGAGGTGAAAGGGATTGAGGAAATGATTATATAAATGTAGAAATGTTGCATTGAAATTATTTACAAAAAGGCAACAGACAACTCTGGCACAATTATTATTTCATTACAGACAACTACGGTAGATAGTCGAATAGATCAATATAAATCAATGCATTATAAATAAATAAAGATCACAGTACTACTCACCGTGCCACAGAGTGCCGCCAAAACCAAAATGGACTTTTGATTCAATACTAAATTGTAGCCTCCTTTTCTGACGGTGCCTCTCCGGCGTCCGAGATGGGGTTTGGGACTGCCAATCATGTTGCTGTTGTTGGTTCTCTCAACTTTGTTAGTTAGTACTACTGGAAATAATTATGGCGCTGATGTTCTTGACAATGTTGCAGTATCTACTGAGGATGTTGGCGGTGGGAGTGGGTGGGAGTGCGAGGAAGGTTGAGAAGGATATTATTATTATTATTATCTCAGAGCAATCGACTGAACTATCGCAGCGAAATGGATTTGCCTGAATGAATTCCCGCTTCTCTCGATGACTATCCGCTATCGTACGACAGTGGATGAATGTGATTATTTGTGTTGGCCTTCGTTCAGCTCTACTCTTGGTTCAGCTAGAGCTAGCGGCTGCAGTTATCTTGCCGTCGTTGTCGTCATTGCGAAGGGAAATAATACAATAATGGGATCAAAGAGCCGGAAAAAAATTAAGTGAACGGCGAATTATTTCAAAGCCTCGCTCTATCAAAATATCTTTACTAGATACTTCCTCTATTCAAACAGATTGTCCTCATTTTACTTCATAATAATCCAACAATGCGAGATGCGAGATCATGGCTCTGTCCGTCACCAGTCACCAGAACAAAAAATAACAGCGAATTGCGAGCCACACACAGCTTTTGTGCGTACTATCGAGAGAGACAAAGCAAAAAGCAAGCACGAAACGTGCACGACGACAGAAGCGTTTAACTTGCTCCTTGCGCCACGAAACACGAAACCTCACGAAACACAACCAAAGCCAACAAGGACGACGACTGCATGCAGCGGCAATGGCGAAGAACTCCTCGCCTTGATAATAAGAATTAGAAACATAAACCGCATGCACCATAATACAAGAATACAATAATACAATATAACAATACAAATACAGCCAAAATGTCTCACAATCAAGGGTTCCTAAACAAACCCGAAAACGCCCTCCGCCGCGCCCAAGAATTAATCTCCATCCAACAACCCCTCGCCTCCCTCTCCCTCCTCCACGAAGTCCTCTCCTCCCGCCGCCACAAGACCTGGTCCCCCACCTATGAAAAAATAATCCTCACCTACCTCGATCTCTGCCTCGAGACGAATCGATCCCAGGAGGCCAAGGATGGATTGCACCAGTACAGGAATTTGAGTCAGAGTCAGGCTCCGGGCAGTTTGGAGGCGGTGATTCGACATTTGATCGAGAAGGCGGAGGCCAAGTGTCGAAAGGCCAAGGAGGCGTCGGAGCTGGGAGAAGATGTCGCCGCACCGACTCCTTCTTCCGAGGAGGTCAACGAATCGTCAACTCTCACCACGACCACAACCACCACTTCCGACGACGACGATGGAGACGATGCCGACTTTTACGGATCCGGAACCCCCAACTCCATCCTCCTCTCCACCATGTCCACCGATCCCGAAAAGGTGCAACGCGAAACTTCCCACTTGCTGCCCGCCATCAAATTCCTATGGGAGGTCTACCGCGCCGTGCTCGACATTTTGAAATCCAATAGTAAGCTGGAGAGGTTGTATCATGGCGTGGCCGTGGCGGCATTGAGGTTTTGCGCCGAGTACAAGAGGCGCGTGGAGTTTCGGAGGTTGAGCGACATGATGAGGATGCATTTGGGGAATTTGACAAAGTACGGCGGCGTCGGATTGAGCAGGTTCGAGGATGCTCCGGGAAAGCCGAACAATAAGGTCCGAGGATGGGAGGGATGGACCGCCGAATCCATCGAACTCCACCTCCAAACCCGCTTCGCCCAACTCGAAACCGCCTCCGCCCTCCGCCTCTACACCGAAGGGTTCCGCACCGTCGAAGACATTTTCAACATTCTGCAAATATCACGCGCACGTCGCAAATTGCCCGGAGTCAATGCCCCTCCTCCCAAGGCCAAAATCATGGCCGCCTATTACGAAAAACTTACTTCCCTGTTTTGGGTTTCGGAAAATTACCTATTTCATGCCTTTGCGTGGTACAAGTATTACAGTTTGTGCAAGGAGTTCAATCGGGGTATGAGTGCGGAGACGAGGAAGATGCAGGCGAGTGCGGTGTTGTTGGCGGCATTGTGTATTCCTACCTCTCATGCGGATATTGTCAAGAATACTGCTTCTGGTAAACCCTTGAGTATGGGTGGAGGTGATCGTTCGGCGATTCAAACTACAGTGGAAGATGACATTGCCAAGGAAAAGATGGCGAGGATGGCGACTTTGCTTGGATTTCATACCAGGGAACCCAGTCGTGAGGCAATTTTGAGCGAAATTCATTCGAGGAACATTATGGATGATGTTCCCGAGTACTTGCGGGAGTTGTATGTGATTTTGGAGGATACTACCGATCCTTTGGATATGGTGGAAAAGGCAAGGCCTTTGTTGGAGAAGTTGAGGGCAGAGACAGGTGTTACTGGAGATGCTGTACCCAGTGGACCTGATGATGATGATGCCGAGGATAACACTCTTGGACGTTATGTAGAACCCATCATTAATGTTCTTATCCTCAAGCTCATCTTCAACTTGTCGGCGGCCTACCATACCATTTCCCTTGACCATGTGAAGAAGCTTACCACAGGACTTGGCGTCAGCTTTGAACAAATGGAGAAATCCATTGTTCTCTCCACTCAGTCCCGTGCCCTCAGTGTCCGTATTGATCACCGTGCCAATTGCATCCGTTTTGGCAATGCTGCTTTGGAGAGTGATGAAATGCGAGGACAGCTCTCCACCCTTGCCAAGCGCCTCACTGTGACATGCAACGTCATTTCTCCTCCCGATCTCTCATCTGTTATCACTGATCGTGCTGCCATTTATCAAGATGTTCGATCCACCCTCGAATCTGAGCACATTGCCATCCTTGAACGTAAAGTCGTCATCGAGAAACGCAAGGAAGAAGCAGAACGTCTCGTCCAAGAACGTCTCCGCGAGGAGGCTGCTCAGCGCAAGGCCGAGGAATTGGCACGCAAGGCCGAAGAAGAGCGCCGTCTGGCACGTGAGCAAAAGTTGCGTGAAAAGGAGAAGATCCAAAAGATTCAAGATGAGATGGATGCCTTGGAGAAGAAGCGTTATCTTACCGCTATGGGACGATCGGTGGACAACATGACGGCTGAGCAGTTGAAGGAGGTTGACACGGCAGCTTTGGCAAAGGAGCACGCTGAGAAGGCGAATAAGAAGAAGGAGGAGGCAGAGCGCAAGGTGAAGGAGGCCGCTCGTCAACTTGATTATCTTGTCCGTGCGGTACGCATTGAAGAATTGCCAACAATTAAGGAAGCATATGAAAACAAGATCAAGCAAGATCGTGAGCAATACCAAGAGGAAGTTGTGGAAAAGGCTGCACGAGCAAAGGAACAGTGGGAGGCAGATGTCAAGGACAAGGCTACTCTCAGTGAAAGTTCTGTCTTTAAGTACACATCTGAATTTGAATCAAGTATTATGTCTGCAAGGAAGATTGTCCACGAGAAGTTGTGCAAGGAAGAAGATGAACGGGCAGAGCTCGAAGCTGAGAAAGGAAAGCTTCTTCGTGCACGTAAGCGTAAGCAAGCTGAAGAGCAGAAGAAGAAGGACGAGGAAGAACGTATCAAGCGCGAGGCAGAGGAAGAGGCAGAACGCGCAAGGCAGGCTGAGATTGCTGAGCAAAAACGTATTCGCGAAGAAGAGATGGAGAGGAAGAGACAGGCTGAAGTTGCTCGTATGAATGAACAACAAGAGAGAGAAAATCGCGAGCGTAATGAGAGGGCTCCGCCACCTCCAAGTTCAAGAGGTTTGGATTCAGCCGGTGCTAGTGGATCAGGTTCTAGATATGTCCCACCTTCTCGTCGCGGAGCACCAGGTGGATCCAGTGGCCCCAGTGAAGGTGGAGGATCTCGATGGGGAGATCGCGCAGGTGGTTTTGGAGGAGGGCGTTATGAAGGCAGAGGTGGTGATAGAGATGGTGGTGAGGGTGGGGCAGGAGGTGGTTCCCGTTGGGGAGATCGTGCCGGAAGGGATGATAGGGGTGGAAGAGATGACAGAGGCGGTGATAGAGGTGGGAGGTACGATAGAGGAAGCGCTGCCCCTGCAACCAATAGTCGTTGGTCTTAAGAAATCAAACTGTTGACTTGAATAATGATACCATGAAACTAGTTCTGCAGTCTTTCTGTTATATAGGTTTATAGAATTGAAACTTATGAAGTTGAAGTTTTTTCAGAAAAGTGTAACAAACTTACATCCACAACAACTGGTGGTGTAATTAAACGTGGAGAAACAAAAATAAACAATTGCTGCAGGAAAGTGGGCACAGTATCTGCACAGCTCACTCTTACTACTGCCTGCCATGCGCACTATTGTAGTCGCACATGATCTCCTTGTGGCGGACGCACATGCAATTTTTAAGTGAATCGCAAGCAACAATTTTAGCTGTTATTGGGATGGGGGTTAGGGTTTAATCCATGTGTATCCATAGCTCGCAGCACTTACAATAGCACACCGAATTGCCATTGCCTATTTCGCTACCATATCTCTAGATCCTTTTGGCAGCCAAGGAAAACACACTCTCAACAATTTTCAATCACGCTAACACCAAATTTTCCCTGACCGAGGCCTGATTTGTAACGTGTGCAGATCTTGTTTCCCAACTTTCATTTGAAAAAGAAACAGGGTTTAAAAAGTTGTTAAGCAATACATCGCAAAATGTTTTATATCTGACGTCTTTTCAACCTTTGTTTGTCTTCTAACCTACTGCCATTGCCCCAGCTCCATGTTCTCCCCTTCCAGTTCACGAGTAATTCTGGAGGTAAAATGTTGCAGCATATCATCTTATTCATAGCCATTGTGTTGTTTTATTTCATTTCAACACATTAGAGAACTAATCCAAATATACAATATTTTATTATGTCAGTTGACTTTAGGTTTGGGCCAGTCACATCGATCACCGGGAGCATTCCCAAATCAGTCTGAATTCTAGGCCCTGATTCTAATTGTAATGACAAATAAAATTCAATCAGACTATGTTCATGTGTACCTTTGTAGCTTAAATATAGATTTTAATGTGTGTATGAATAACAAAAGAAGTGAGCGAAATCATCTCTTTTGCGGTGATGTCTCTGCGTCACCTGTCTTCTTGGACATATCAGTGCTTCGTTTATTTTCTGCGGTGATGACCTTTACATTCAACAGTGAAGAGAAGAAACTTAGTGAGAAAATGCGCAAATATTGAAAAAAAATCCATTGTATTCTTTTCTTGTGTTTGTGGGCGTGAAGTAAATCTCCTATGCAAGACTTACCTGTTTTAACAACCAAATCATTTGACTTTTCGTCTTGTTCAAATCACTCACTTCGTCCAATATTTTCTAAATTGTTTTTTGCACAAATGATGAACGAACAGTTGCATGCATTAAATTGAGCAATTTGAATTAAAAAAAAACGCCATGGGATTGTGATAAATTTAATGGATTCACATACCTTCAACTCTTCCTTTTTCTTCACACTTAGTGACAAATCTTCATTTTCGTCTTTTTTCTCTCCTACCAACTCCTCCTCCTCATCGTCATCATAACCAAACAGCTCATTGTCCAAATCACTTTCTGACTCTTTCGATTCAGTTCTGGATATTTTTCTCTCTGTTTCTCCCTTATGAAGTTCTGCTTCATTGGTTCTTCCTCCGTCATAATTTGTTTTTTGTTTTTTTGTGCTAGACTCTGTTCCTTCATTGGATAATTTCACAATATCATTTTCTGATTTTGTTGCGTCAGTAACTGAATCGATCTTTCGTTTCTTTCCCTTACCATCATCAGCATTCTCACTATTCGTACTCTTAATCAACTCAGCCAACTTTTCTTCGTCCTTCTCATTCTCCATTCGCACTTCCTCCATCAGCCGTTCCACTTCCTTCTCGTGGTCCTCCTTCATTTTTTTAATTTCATCTTTCTCTTCTTGCAAAGACTTTTTCTTAAAATTTTCGATTTTCATTTTCCATTCAGAAGTGATGTCGCTCTCCACTTGTGAACGCTGTTGTAATAATTTCTCCAATTGGTCACGACTCTGTTGAAGTTGGGATGCAGCTTGTTCCTTGGCAACATTTGCCAATTTTGTCTTTTCTTCCAAAAACTCCGCTTTTGAATTGTTAGCTTGAGAAGATTCCTTGAACTTTCTTGCTTTGAAAGCGTCTTTGGCTGCCGCTATTTCAATCAATTTCTTTGTATGCAAAATAGATTTGATTGCATCGTAAGTGGAAGGTTCTTCGGCAAGAAGGGGTATTGTGGAAGAGGTTCGTACGCTGGTAGATAAATATGATCCAGAATGAGAGAGGCCAACTCCCCACCCAGGAGTGACGCGAAGGGCATTGCGGGATGATGTGGAAGTTGTCGGCATGGGTGGGGAATTATTGGACGCAGACAACATGGTTGCGTTGATTAATGCACTGTTCGGGGGAGGAGGACTTGACGACGATGATCTCCCTGGTTTATTATTGGTTGTTGTGGCAGATGCTGTGGTAGACGCGGCGGTGCTGTTATCCTTGGTGCTGGCGGTTAATTTATATCCCCTCCCTCTATTGACTTGAGCGACAATTTGGGGTGTTTGAGAGGCCCCGCTGCCGCTGCCATTGTTGCCGGTGCTGGTGCCTCGAAGATGGCTATCGTTGGAGGATGCGGTAGATGATGATCGACTGTGGGATGGGAATGGTTTGGATGCCATTTTATCAGTTTTCTGGCTGCCACGTGCGTCAAGTGATTTGGTTAAAAAATATTTAATTTGTTTGATTGATATGCGGAAATGAAATGCCATGGTCTGCCATGGTGGCTCATGGTGGTGACATCTTTTTCCCGTCCGCCCGTTCACAATCTTATTGACTCAACGTAGGATTTCAATTTCTGCTATGTACGTAGGTTTTTTTTATTTTTCGTCTGCGCTCTTTTTTCTCACACTCTCAAATTCTCAAACCTCGAACCTCCTCAAACCAAGCCCCAAGCCGAGGATCTCCAAGGATACCGCCACCATAATCAAGCGACACGATGAGCTCCCTTCCCCCTCTGCCGCCATCCACGGCAGTAGACGAGGGAGGTGCGTACTGTAGTGTTTTTCTGCGTTTTCTTTGTTATATGTTGTTTGTAGTTGTTTCGGTTGCTGCGTTTTGATATAGAGGCGTTGATCCTTTTGAGCAAGTGTTATTGCGTATGGTACACTGGTTGGCCTTCGTTGCGTTTATCATCGCTACATTTATCGTTTTGATTTATATTCTATTCATTGTTATCTTTTAACATCTCAAACAAAAACTCTTGCCTGCATCAATAACATGAACAGAAGTGCGTTTTTCCCAACTTCTTGACGAACAAGATCACAAGCGATGCAGCGAAGGAAATAAGGCTGCCTTACTAGCAGAAAAGCTGGATAGGCTTCGGGCTCTCAAGGAGGAGATTGCCAAGGATGATTGGATGTATAATAATGGTGGTTCAAACTCATGAGTTGATGCGTTTTGGGGAATACTGAATTGTGAATTGTGAACCATCTATGTTGCAGAATTGTAAAAAGCTGACCGAGAGAAAACTGTGCAATGAATGTAACACAGTCTAATCAATCGACAGTTCTTTAGCATAAAAAAAATAGTGAGAGTTTCACTATTAAAAGGTAGAGTATTAGTACCATCGTCTCATGAAAAGTTCGTCTTATCGTAAAAGCATTAGATGCATCAAGTTATTATTGCTGCCTCGTCATGAACATCAAAATATTTCTCTCGTCGAAACTTCGCCGAATCTCTTTCATATGGAAACGAAACGAAAGCAATTAAAAAGTCCTCAGTTGGCTAGAGATGATTGGATTAGCATATTGCGAGCTTAGATTATAAGCAAATTATGCTCTAGAACATTTTGTCCACAGAAAGGACGACGAATTAAATAATGCAGGTCGAATTTTGGGTCTCCTATCAAATAATTTGATGCACGTGCGATGGATGCAAGATGAACAACTAGCAGGATGTATTACCATCAGCTGCAGCAACAGCTGAGCTCACCAAAAAGTGCCGGGTGTCATTCAGCGAAGTTCGACCAATGGATCAAATCAGGGAACGTTAATGCTCTCGTGAGTCGTGAGCTGTCGTGAGTCCATAGTCCTCCACATCATTGATTATGATGTCTTTCCTACCTGTATCATCGACTGATACAATACTGGGGCCGGCAGCACAGCATTTAGTCCTTGCTGCTCAAGCACCCTCCCCTGGCTGGATCATAACATAACGCATACTCAGACGCCAGACAATGTGTTCAATTACGTGCCTCAGCTATAGTGGTTATGTTTCCCCACTAACACATGTCGGACCATGTTGTGTTCAGGAATCACTTCAGGCGCATAATAATAAAGTGTTACTCAATAATATCAAACCAATAATGTCATAAGACACTGTTAGACAGCGAGAAAATTTTAGACCCAACTTAAATCGCCACGTTCGTGACAATAAAAATCCCGCTTATACAACTTGCATCAACAAAACAAAATAGATTTAGATTAGATAGTGACTACCCTCTTCAACCAACTCATGTTGGAAAGAGGAAAGTTTTTCCGGGACACGGAAGGTTAGGATTTTGTCCCAGTTTATGATTCACAGCGCAATATTATTTGGAGCCCCCTTCCTCTGATGATGGCAATTTTTAAGCATCATTCTTTGTTTAGTGCAAACTAAATTGGACTCACACGCCCGTGGCAAACCCATATATCATCTTTTCATCCCCCTTAGTGTTGGCGCATTGCGCGTCTATGAATTTAATAT
This sequence comes from Conticribra guillardii, assembly GCA_036939335.1. NCBI lineage: Eukaryota > Bacillariophyta > Thalassiosirophyceae > Thalassiosirales > Thalassiosiraceae > Conticribra > Conticribra guillardii. The sequence continues at coordinate 15,374 of JALLAR010000381.1, forward strand.
CTATCATTCCCATAGCCATCATCCTGGAAGCGTCTAGGGGCCCCCTGAACAAACGAACCCTCAGGACCAGTGACGCTCAATGCCCTGAACTTGCCATTAGGTTCTTGCACCACTTCAAATTCAACAGTCTCCCCATCCTTTTATAATTTAATTTCAGTATAGAATAAAGAATGAGCAAGAATCGACAACGGAATCATCATTTCGCAAACAGCGTTAGATTGAGGACATAATAGGTTGAAAGGTTGTGCTGCAAAAAAAGACAACAACATGTGCAGTAAGTTTCGCTTCAAACTTACTCCAAGAGAGCGGAATCCGTTAGCATGAATGGCACTGTGGTGCACAAAAACGTCCGGGCTGCCATCATCGGGGGTGATGAATCCAAATCCCTTTTTGGCATCGAACCATTTCACGGCACCTGTGAGTTTTCCAGCGGCGGCATCATCAGAAAACGCCCGTGCAAAACACAAAGGAAGTGTGATTGTAGGTCTCGCGGCGACAGCGACGGTGAACCGCCGGGCGGCTGTACTTGTGAGGAGGCTGAACATGATGGTGATAATTTGGTATTGTCGGCAAAGACTGCAGGAGACGACGAAGGAAAAGATTTGTGAAGATGTATTAATCTCAAGACGAATCAATTTTTTTGTGTGGTTGCCGGTCTCGTCGGAAGCACCAAGCAAGCAGCACCAAGCACTGCTTAAAATCTTACTTTAAATTGGCCTGTGCTGCGTGCGGGGTCCCATTTTTTATGTGGTTCAGCAAAAAAGATAAGGGCAGATGGCGATGATACGCGATGGTGACGCGACGCAAGCGACCGGCGACAGCATGAAAGAAGAACGCGCGCGAAGCACGACCGAGCGAGGGTCTTAGGAAGTTTCTTATTTTCAAAACCGGGCTGTAGCTTACGAAAAAAAACTTCCGTGACTTACTAGAAAACTTCTTAATAAGTTAAGTACAAAATAATATCCAGACAGGTCATGTCGCCTGTCGGTCTTATCTTGACCGCTGGTGATCGGCCATCTACCATGATGTCAAGGCAATGATTCATGATCAATGCAATAAAAGAGGAATATCTCAACTCTCGGCAAGCAATAATTGTGCGTTCTTTTTTATGTCAACTGAAAAAAGTG